>CAJHQP010000795.1:0-152025 GCA_905132765.1 Moricandia arvensis | reverse complement strand
ATTCTCGGAACAAATTGCATTCCCGTTTACGTCTATGGGAGTTTCCCGATCAGTACGTGATCGAGCCTGCTGATGGCTCCGGCGCTCCGTGCTTGGATATCAGCCGCGTTGATGCTTCCATGAAGCTCATCGGTTCGTTCGTTCTTCTTCTTCGTCTCTTCCAAACGTTTCCTGAAATTAGTGCCTGCTTTCTCATGTTCCTTCATTGATCAGATCAAGTCTCGGAATGCAAATCGTTGCGTGTTCCTAAAATCCATTCCATTGCTGGTGTGGTTGGGATGTTGAAGCTTCTTGCAGGTTAAGTTATAAACAATTTATCATATTGGATATCAATGGACTCTTGAGTTTGATTAGATTGCGATGTTGTTTTGATTCAGGATCTTACTTGGTGGTTGTGACGGAGAGTAAACGCGTTGGCTTGTTTCTGGGCCATCCTATTTATAAAATAACGTCGTTGAAGGTTCTTCCTTGTGATCATTCACTTAAGAACTCGCCTGAAGAACAGGTAAGAAAAAGAAACTCTGTGTCACAGTTTTGTGTTAGTAGTAGTAATGTGGATTTTGACTCTCGAAGCTTTGTGTTATTTCTGGGGCAGAAAAAGATGGAGACTGAGTTCTCCAAGCTGCTTAGTGTCGCAGAAAAGACAACCGGTCTCTATTTCTCATATGAAGTTAACTTAACATTGAGGTAAATAATTTTAAAAGAATTTTTCCTATGATGCACATTTTGATGTTTGCATAGGTATGTTGTAGTACTGTTTTGCACGTAACAATTTTATCTGAAACTAGTCTGACATGCTACCTTTGAAAATATTATGTTGTTTTGCCTTTTAGTTTTATCATTCGTTTTGTGATTTCAGCTCACAACGCTTGCATGATTTGGGTGCTGAGTGTAAGTCGCTTCCTCTGTGGAGACAGGTGACCCATATTGCTACTTTTGTGAAATTGATCTAACTTCCTTGCAAACTTTAATTAGTCATTCCTTGTTGATAGTTTATGACAAAACTGAATGTAACTTCTTTTGGCTATGTGTTCTGTTTTACAGGCTGAGCCGAGGTTTCTTTGGAACAATTACATGTTGGAAGTTCTTATTGATAATAAGGTGAGTGTATTTTTAACCTTCTTTATTCTTATTTTTACAGGTCCTTGTTTTTTGTGCTTGCAGAATATCTAATCTTTTTTTTTCTTACGTTTGCAGCTTGACCAGTTCTTACTTCCAGTAATTCAAGGGAATATCCTTTTTATCAGTGTTGCACTCCCTTGTCTTCTATTTACTTTACGTGACTATGTTTTATTATTGAGTGGATCTTCCTTAACCCTCAGTCACGTTTTAGTAGTTTTGAAACTGCTATTGGAAAAGATATTGTTGACATTACTCTGATAGCAAGAAGATGCACCCGGAGAAACGGTACATATGTAACCCTGCTATTTTTACCTGTACTTCTTCGGTTTCAAGTTGTTCGAGAGTAACAATCCAAAAGAGTGGGAAGTTTTCAATAGGTTTTACTGTATTGATGTCTAGAGTGATTGTGTAAGTAGGTCTCTGTGTCTTCAGTCATTTGTTTGACTACTGGGATATTTCTCGTAGATTACTATAGCAAGGCATTCAACAGAACTTGATGGGAATTGTTTTTAGAATGGGAAAGTTTCAATAGGTTCTATTGTATTGATGTCTAGCGTGATTGTGAAGTAGGTCTCTGGAACGTGAGTCATTCTTTTGACTACTAGGATCTTTCTCGTAGATTACTATAGCAAGGAATTCAACAGAACTCGATGGGAACTGTTTTTAGAATGGGAAAGAACAATGTCTTTTAGATATGTAGGAGACGTATGTGCCCTTGCCTGTGGGAAATTTAGATGACAAGCATTGCGTTGTGATTGTGACTTCCCCCTTGTCTTTGACCATTTCAAGGTACACGTATGTGGCGAAGAGGAGCTGATCCTGATGGCTACGTTGCTAATTTTGTGGAGACTGAGCAAATTGTACAGATGAATGGATATACATCATCGTTTGTTCAGGTGTTGATTTAAACATGCTCTCATATTTTGAATTCCCTTATGCTGCAAATCTTTGAGCATTTTATATAATGTCATTCACATTCTTGTATTTTTGCATACTGCTCTTCTTTATCCCTGATTAAATTCTTGGTTTTATTTTACCTCCTCCATTTGCAGGTTAGGGGATCTATGCCTTTTATGTGGGAGCAGATTGTAGATCTGACTTACAAGCCCAAGTTTGAGATTGTCCAACCTGAAGAAGCTGTGAGTTCTAATTTCTAATTTAAAATGTTCTCTTTTAGTTCTTTACTTCTTTTAACTAACTTGCATGGGGTGCTTCTCTTGCAGACGCGGATAGCTGAGCGTCACTTTTTGGACCTAAGGAAAAAATATGGATCAGTTTTGGCAGTTGATCTTGTTAATAAGGTAGATACTCTTTCAAAATTGACATGAATATTTGTGGGTTTATGTGTGCAGTACGCATCATGTTTGCGAAATCTTTTTGATCTTTGTATTCTCATTTGCCTCTTCTCTAATCAGCATGGAGGTGAAGGGCGCTTGAGTGAGAAGTTTGCTAGTGTTATGCAGCACATTACTGGGGATGAAATAAGGTAGTTAAATATGTTTTCTAGTGTGCTTCTTGGATTGTTTATATCATATTGTCTTGAACTCATTTAAAGAGATGCCTTCTCCTGTAGATACCTGCACTTCGATTTCCATCGCATCTGTGGTCATATTCATTTTGAGCGCTTATCAATTCTGTACGAGCAGATCGAGGGTTTTCTTGAACAGAATGGGTATGGACTTCTTTGGACATATCTAGTTATATAATTTTCAATATAAATAACTATAAAAATTGGCATGTCATTTTGCATTCTCTAAATTACGCAGGTACTTTCTTGTAAATGAAAAGGGTGATAAAATGAAGGAGCAGCTTGGTGTTGTCCGAACAAACTGCATAGATTGCTTAGACCGTACAAATGTCACCCAGGTTAGTCATAGCTATATGAGGATGATGCTCTTACATCATTGGCATTTGCTTAAGCATGCTGCATACTTACTAGTTACTGCCATGTGCAGAGCATGATCGGTCGAAAGATGTTAGAACTTCAACTCAAAAGGATTGGTGTATTTGGCGCTGAGGAAACCATAAGCTCACATCCGAATTTTGACGAACGCTATAAAATATGCAAGTCTCTTGTCTTTGTAGGAAATCTGATATTGCAATACTGAGATGTCAAATTTAGAAATTTTGCTTATTCTTTTCGCCTTTCAGTATGGGCTAATCACGGTGATGATGTTAGCATTCAGTACTCTGGTACTCCTGCACTTAAAGGAGATTTCGTCAGGTAACTTTTTCATACCATATGTCCCCCGCCTTCAGGGAAATATGCAGTCAATTTAAGAAGGGAGTGTTTTGTATATTTACGCTACAAACCATCTAATGTGTCTCAAACTGGCTCAATTCTAGGTATGGGCATCGGACTACACAAGGTGTGCTTAAAGATGGTTGGAGCTCCCTCGTACGCTATTACCTGAATAACTTTGCTGATGGAACTAAGCAGGTCAGTGGGTTTTCATTCTTAGTAACTACACTTGTCTCATCTAACACTGTTGACTCATAGAACTGTGTGTGGCTGTACTCGTCGTATCACTTATTCCTGTAACTGGAATGTGTCCTGACTCTAGTTCGTTTTGACTGTGTGCAAAAGGATGCGATTGATCTCCTGCAAGGGCACTACATAGTTGCTATGAGCAGAGACATGGCTCCCGTGCCTCAAAAGGGAGGTCTCGAGGCTGTAGCTGTAAGCATTCATCAATCAAGATCAAAACTATGCCGACCACACTTTCTCAGCATATAAAGAATACTAGTCTGTCTAACAACAAAAATGATTTGATTTTTCAGAACTTCCCAGTGGCATTGGCGGTGGTTCTGATCAGTTTCTGGTTTGCAACAATATCTCTGAAACAAGGTAAGGCTGATCTATCTTTTGGCTAGATGGTTAGATTTTCTTTCAAATGTAGTCTAAATCTGTGTACAATACGTGAGCAGCTGGGAGTGATTATAAGCATAAGCACTTGTTCTTCTCGCTCTTGTGGACGGGCATCTGTGTGGGTGTCGCAGCACTGGTTAGGGCCAAAGGACGGATCTTCTGCAACCGGCCACGTCTCCACAAGCCCAGAGGCTGATTCATCTTCTTCTCCACTCGGGGGTGACCATTGTGATCACTAACTAAGACACGGGGCTCAAGTCAGAGCCAACAAGTTTTCTCCGTTTATTTTTTTTATTTTTTGGTATCAATGTTGGACCTTGTGACGCCATCTAGAGCTAGAGGCAATTGTCACAGGTGGTAACACCTTACTATTTAATACTTCCACAGCCAACAGTGACTCGATAAAATTACAGTTACACGTTTTTTTCATTATCATTATATGTACTCTTGAAGCACAAAGATGAAAGACGTTTTCTCGTTTCAGCCGCAAAACCGCTCTTCTCAACGAGTTCTACCTGTTTTGAAGTTTTAATTCATTCACAACATTCTGGATCAGCTGATCTTTGTGACTTTGTTGACAGACTTGTCTTCTTGAAGACACTTCTTGATGTCTGGTTAAAGGCAAAAAGCTAGAGGGAGGAAAGCAGAATTGGTTTCCATGACAAACCAAAGTGGTCTTCTACTTGAGGAAGGAGCCCAATGAAGTAAATCCAGGGCAAAAAACATGAGGAAGATTGAGAGTTGCTTCTATAGTGTAGAATTTTCAGGGCTATGTTCATTGCGGAGTTTTTAGTTGGGGTTCTTAATTTTGATTACTTTACGACTAAGAACCGGTACTCTTATTTAAGAGCGGTTCTTAGTTTTTCTTAGTTAAAAACTAAGAACCGACTCTTAACAAAAGTTAAGAACTCCACCTAAGAAATCCTGCAACTGTCAAGGACTGATCCTTTTCAAAATCAAAAATTAAAAGTAAAGATCTACAGTACAAAAATGGTTAAACTTCCTTACAAAAAGAATCAAAACTTGGAAACAAACCAGAGAAAAAAGCATACAACTTGGATCCTCTGACGTTAAAACAGAGGAACAAAACAAAACAAAAGCAAGTCTCTTCTTACTTGTCAGCTCAATCAGTTCCTTCACAAATCATTCAAAACACCTTTGAGTAGATCCAACCCCTCGGCAGAGATACTCCTCCTCTTATGCTTAGGGATCTCTATCCTAGGAGGTGGTTCCTTAGAGAAACATACAACCACTACAGAAAGATTATCACAGCTATTGCGTTCTAATGCTTCCTTGACCAGAGCTTGAGAGCATTTCTCAGGGTCATTATGCTCCATCAGCTCCCTCCTCACCATCGTCACTGCACACTGGCTACTCATCACATCCCAAAGTCCATCACACCCCCATTATAAGAAACTCATCTTCCTCAGTGTATGAGCACTGGTTGCGTTTGGATTGGTAGCAACTGGCTTTCTAGGACACAATAAATAACGTTCAAGGGGTCATTTCACTGCGCTTGCACACTCCTAATAGCTAAGTTAATGGGTGAAATCCTTGCAGCTTAAGTTGTTTCCAGCATAGTAGATGCACTAAAGATGTCTCATAAATGGCTCTAGTATGTAATAAACTTCTTTGATGCTACACTTGACATCAAACTCTGTATGTGTGTAATGAACTCAAGTGATCTTGATTTACATCTTTGAAGATGTACTAAGAAAAAAAGCAATAACTCTGCTTCTCATCTCATGGTTATAAAAGGGAAGATCTCCAATTTGCAGCTACAGAATCACAAATTCAAGAAAGCCTTTGTGGTATGGTTTGTAATATTATTAACTTCGTTCAAAATACAGCAGCAAAGTTGAGAAAGGCAACAAAGAAAAGACAAGTCAGTCATCATCAGAGAGAAACGAAGCTGCAAGGTCTTGATGTTTTGCACCAACAGAGAAGAACTCAGAGATAACTTCAAGTGGCATGCCCTTTGTCTCCGGTACCTTGAGGTACACGAAAACCCACGCTACAGCACAAACAAATGCATAAATCCCAAAGACTCCCGCAAGGCCTAGAGATTTGAGCATGACTGGAAGAGTGTAAGTGACAATGATGTCGCAGATCCAGAAAGTTAGTGCACAGATGGTGATGCAAAGGCCCCGCACAGAGGTGGGGAAGATCTCTGAGCACAAGATGTTTGGTATGGCTCCAAAACCCATCACAAAACAGCTTAAGTACACCATAACACTAGCCGTTGATATCAATGCGTTTGCTGTGCCTCCAAGCTTCACCAAGCTTCCTATCACCAGCGTCACTAGTGAAAGTATTAGAATGGGGATTGTGGAAAGCATCAGAGACCTGCAAGCACACTTTGGCACTGTTACATATGTTATCATTCAGGTGAAAAACGAGAAACACAAGAGAGTGAACTTGCCTTCTCCCAGATACATCCATTAACCTCATGGAAACAAGAATACATGGAAGCATGAAGAGTGTAGTTAAGGAGCTTATGAGGAGAGATGAAGACTCTGCACTTATTCCAAGGTTTGTCAAAAGACTAGAGACACCTGTCTCTTCTAGTATTTGAGGTGTGTAATACATTACTCCATTTATTCCTGCAAACTGCAAACATACTTCCTCTTCTTCATTTGTTATCATTTTTTTTTTACTTTCTAAAAATAGAAAGTATTACCTGTTGTAGTATCTGAAGACCAACTCCAACTATCAAAGCTCTCTTCACACCAGGTTCCTTCAGCTCCCTCCAGCCAGGACCAGCCTTAATCTCTTGTGGCAACATTGCAGTCTCTCCTTTAATCCCAGGAATCATTGAAGCTTGGCTTACAAGTGCAGAAGCCTGAACATATCCATTCTCCTGAGCAGGAACATCAGCTTCTGTCTGGAAGGAGAGAAGCGATGCACGTCTTGAAAAGCCCATGTTGTTGGCGTTGTTGTTGTTGTTAGCAGTCTCCTCGTGAATGTACATTCTCTGCAACCCTCCATTGACTCTCTTACCATCTGCACCAACCTTTTCATTGTACTTCCATGCTAACTGCCATCCACCACCTATGCTTGTAGCTGTTGCCGTCTCACCCACGTTAGCCATAAACAAGCTGCTCTGTCGCCTATGCATTGTCCCAGTGGGATGCTGGTTGAACTCATCCGGGTCAGTGGCATGTGGAGAAAGCAGAGGACTGTTCAGGCTTTCATCTTGTTCAGAGCTGTCATCATTGTTGCTCTCTGGATCCCACTGAGACTCCTGCCTTCCCGTTAATCCCATTATACTTCCCATATTTGGGAAGACCATGCTGCGAGATAATGCGTTCATGTTCTCAGAAGGAAGGTTCTCATGAATGCTGCCAAAGAGAGTGACAACTGGGTCCATAAGGGACCCACCACGCTGTAACATGCTTCCATGTCGGGACGCTAATGCCAGAGAGCTCTGTCCTTTCACTGGCTTAGCCATCCATGACTGTCCATCCTCAGGACCGTATAGTTTTATCTGATCTTTCCTTGGCTGTTCTTGTCCAGTCTCGGTTTCATCGTTGTCCGGACCAATCACATATTCTTCTATCAACGTGTCCTTTCCTACCCCAAGCCCTTCAACCAGAAGAGCAAGCTCGCCTAGCTCACACACAGACACACCTTGAGTTAGTCTAGTTTCAAAGTCACGTAGAGAAACATAGCCGGATGAAACATTCGTGTTAGCCCCCAAATTTTATTTTATATAGATCGTATGATCTTAAACGTTTTTTAAAATATTATTAAGCTTAATCTGAAAATGTTTATGGCCCCTTAAAAGACAATCTAGAGCTTTAGTGTTGATAAAAGACAAACCTGAGACATCTTCTCTGTCACGGAGTCTCTGAAGGACCTGTCTAGCTTCTTCCATACGTCCTTTACTGACAAGCCACCTTGGAGATTCAGGCAAGTAGAAGGCCGCAAGAACAAAGTAGATAATGGAAGGAACAGACAGAACACCTAGCATCAGCCTCCAGCTCGGAGATTCTTGAAGAGACATTCCAAAGACAAGGCAATAGGACAGAAACATGCCACCAGATCCACAGAACTGAGGGAAAGTGTTGAGCAAACCTCTGATCTCAGAAGGTGCGGTCTCAGAGATGTAAATGGGGACGAGAGTGACAGCTAGACCAATACCAAACCCATCAAGAAGCCTTGCGAAAAGGAGAACGTATACATTGGGAGACCAAAACATGACGATACTGCTTAGGAAATAGAGAAGAGAGGAGAGTATAAGCATGGAACGGCGTCCTACTCTGTCAGAGACAGGACCAGAGAAAGTTGTGATCATAGTGGCTCCAATGAGAGACATGGCTACGATGAGTCCTTCAATCTTTGGTTCTTTCTCCAAATGAAACTCTTTCTTTATGTAAATCACAGCTCCTGCATGCCACCATATACAATCATCATGATCAAGCATTGCTTTTGTATAAATGTCAAGAAGAAAGATTATAAAAAAAAACACCTGCAATGGTAGCATTGTCCCAGCCCTGCAACATGTTCCCTATAGCAGCGGCCAAAGCAATAAGCACTACGCTCCTCATCTTTTAAATGTGATATTAAACTTCCTAGGATCAATAGTCCATTTTAAAAAAACATCATATATTCTTTCCTGAAATGTTCAAGAATCATGTCTTTTGAGAAACCAAGAAAGAGAGAGAGAGGAGGAAGATAACATAATGATTAATCAAAAGCATGAATGCAGCATTTGAGAGGCGGTAATAACGGTGAGAAAGTTAGTTGGTCAAGAGGAGAAATAAAAGGGGAAGGTGATACAACAAACAAACTTCTCCTTTGATCGGTTCTTCTGTGCGCGAATTTCACGACTCTTTCATATAACATCTCCACATGTTAAGATTCATCTTACAAGATTTTCTCCATAATCATTTTTCTAAATATAGATGCATACATTTTCAGGATTCGTAACAAATATATGTATGTTTGTAATTACAAAACTGCTATGGAAAGACTGACTATATAGTAGTGGATATAACTTATATCTTAAACAAACAAGTTTCACTTAATAAAAAGAAACAATGATATCGTATGATATGCTTTTAATAATTCGGGATATTTGGTACTCGAAAGACCAACCGACTAATCTTATGGAATTCTGCGCATTAACATTTAAAAGATTGATTGCTCGCAATAAAAATTAAATATTTATATTGTCTATCTACATAAATGAGTATATCTGAAATGCGGATATATCCGAGATAATAGGTTCTAAACCTTAGCATATTTCTAAGCTCATAGTGTGGTTCATGTGGTTCATATGATATGTTTTCACTATAATTTCTTTGTATTTATATTTTTCCCTTTTATTTAAAGAAATAATGGATTAAGTAATTTGTTAGTGAATAATTTTTATCATAGAAAGGTTCATCTAACATCTTTTTTTTGTTGTTGGATCGATCTCAGTCTATGACTATCAATTACGTAATATTTTGCATTCCAAAATTTGTATTAGTCTCTAACTCACCATTTTAAAATTTACATTGAGAATTTTTTTTCCTTTTTAGATGATCGTTTACGGTTCACAAACTCATATGAATATATTATCGAATTTGAAAACTACAAGCTTTATTATTACATAACAAATTCTAATCATTTTACAATATATATTTTCATAATGTTCTGATTAAACCAGAACTTACCCGCCAAAATAGTCAATTAACAAACTAGTGGCTAGTTACATTTTCACCCTCTCAATCAGAGTCTACACATCGCCTCTGATCGGAAATTGGCAATGTTTTCAAAATCGAAACCGGGCGTTAAACCGGCCATTCTATTAGGCCACGTGTTCAATCTGCGGGAGTTTAATCTGAACCGGTATTTACGGTTTGACGCCAAATAACGGTTCTAGAATAAAAATATAAAACCCAAACCGACTCGATCGTCTTCCCGCAACCTTCATAATCTGCTTTCCCAATTCTCTGCTCCGAGAAGCTCCTGAAACCCTAGACGTCGATAGCAGGTAAAATCTTACTCCAACAATCTCTATTGATGTCTCAGTTTGCACATAGTTATAGTCTATTGTCTGGAGATGTGTTGTCTTTGATCACAAATCGTTGAATTAGTCTATGGTTTCAATCTTGTAATCGAAAGCCTCAAGCTTTTGTTAACTTTTGATCTGCGCAGAGATGCAAAACTCGAGGATCCCACCGTTTACTGACTCGAAGAGAAAGAAGATTCATAACCCAAAACAACAACAACCCTTGACCCAGTTACAATCACGAATCATCTCGAAAAAGGCTTCAATGAGGATCAAACCGGACCAAGTTCACGCCTTGTCCCATCAACACGACATGTTTAGTTCAGATTCATCCGAGTACAGAGCACTGAGGCGTAGCTACTTGCTGCTAGAGGAAGAAAGCTTTGCGTTGGAGAGAGAGTTGAAGGCAGTCCTAGATGAGGTTAAAGCTCTTGAAGATGAGAAAGTTGAGCTTTTGGACAAGCTCGTTGTAATGGAAGGTTTAGTTGATCCTTGATGGGGTCAACTCTTGTCTTCTTGCCCTGATGGCTCATTCATGTGTGGCTTATGTACAAACCCGTTGTAATGAGAAAGGTTTAGTTCATCCTTGGTGATGCTTAAGCTAGCACTTGTCTTGTCTGATGGCTCATTCATGTGTACTTTATGTACAAACCAAACTCTATATAGTTACAGCTTTTGGTTAACCCGTTGTAATGGAAGGTTTTAGTTGTTCCTTGATGCTTTAAGCTAGCTACTTGTCTTGATGGCTCATCCATGCGTAGTTTATGTACAAGCCAAACTGATTTGTTCTATGGATCTCACTTGTGTCTTTTCATGTTAAACAAAAGGATCCTCTTGTTGGGCACCACGTGTCTCTCATCTACATTATAATGCTAGATATAGATAAAATAGATTTTCAAGAACTGCGAATGTGTGGCTGAGACTCGTTTCACCGCTTGAGAATCTGTTTTAGACCAGAGTCTTGTGCTTTCATCTTCTTTGTAACAGCTAATGGCCGCGTCTCTGGCGTCCTTGCCGACAACTTTTTGTCTTAGCCATGGTGGTGAGTGTTGCAAACGTTTACCCACCCTAAGCCATTCTCTTGCGGTGAAGAGGAACCTAGTGAGTCGCTCGCGTAATACAGTGAGGAGATTGGTCGTGACGGCTGCGACTGAAGGTTCTAGAAAGTCTAAAGAAAGTCAACCGTCTTGGGCGAATCCTGACTCGGATGAGCCACCTCCTTGGGCCAGAGAGGAAGGTCGTTCTTCTACATCACAAGAGAGCTTTGAGGTTCCCTTCTATGTCTATCTGCTAGCCTCAGCTATCACTGCCATTGCTGCTGTATGCTTCTTCTCCCTCTATTTTATGACCGATTTATATTGAAAATGTTAACTTTATGCATCTTTTGGTGATTGTAGATCGGTTCTGTTTTTGAGTACTCGAGTAAGAATCCAGTGTTCGGGGTCTTGGACTCTGACAGTATCTTTTATACCCCTGTTCTTGGGTTCTTTGCTTTTACTGGAATCCCTACTTCTGTGAGTTCTCTCTCTCTATCTCGCTTTGGTCTTTTGTGTTGTTTCATTAGTTGAACAAGTGGGTTATGTCTGCAGGTATTCTTATGGTTCAAATCCGTTGAAGCTGCCAATAAGGAAGCTGCGGAACAAGATAAAAGAGATGGATATCGTTAAAAGTCTTTGCAACTTTTACAGTGATTGTTGTTATCCTCCTCCTACACATACTTATGAAGATACATCTGCATTGTTAAAAAGGAGCTTGTGTATGTTCACAGTTCACTTCACTATATATTTTACCCGCTTGAGTTGTTGCAAGTACTTCTTTCAATGTCAAGTTCCAAGGAGTAAATGCTGCAGCAGCAGTAGCTAGACAAGTAAACTAGTCGTAGAAGCTGCTTGCAGTTTAATGCTCATCTCAGGATTCCCAAGTAAATGTAGGCATGTTGGTTTAGACCACATAAAGCCAGTTTCATTCTCTCTTTTACTCACCCTCTGAAAGATATGGATCAACAAGCAATCAAAGAGTTTGACATGCCATTGTGGAATCACACTGCGGTTGAAATGTTTGGAGCTGATGGTAATATTATTGTGCGTTCAATGTGTTGCAGTACAGATTCAACTTGGTTGTGGAAAGACACTGCGTGCTCTCATTGTAGGTAGGAGATTGGAATCAGATTATCATGCAAATATCACTGTGTTTAAATTGGTTGTAGGACAAGCTGGTGATACTAGTTTAACATATAAGTTAAGCTCTAAGCTCAATCTAGCAAAGAGAGCAAACAGAATTGAGGTCCCTGTGGAAGATTTCATTAAGTGGTATGGGAAAAAACTGCTAGAGCATATGAAATGAATGTCAACTGTCAACTGCATATGTGTGAACCATGATTACAACATGGCCCAAAAGTAATGTGATGTAATTAAATAAGATTTTTTAACAAAGCGATTAGTATGGTTATAAATGAAAACGAATGGGCTCTTTAAAGATGGGTTAGTTAAAGATTTGGTTGGTTGGTTGGGCTCTCTCCCAACTCCCAAGAGAGAGAGAGAGAGAGAAAGAAAGACAGATCTCTCTAGGAGCATCTCTACACATCTGTTCGTTCGTTGGTCTGAAGCGGACAAACCAAAGAATCAGACAAGGCTGGTGACATGGGCGGATTCAGAGAGTTCGGAGCTGATGAACAACATTCCTCCTCAAACCTATTCCACTCCATCACCGCCATATCCATCTGGCTTGGCTCCATTCACTTGAACGTCGCTATTGTTCTCTCTTCCCTCATTTTCCTTCCCGCTTCTCTCTCCCTCCTGTATTTACACATACACCCTCTCTCTCTTTGTTCTTACAGAACACAAAGTTAAACACTTTTGGATTCCTCTGTTTTTTTCAGGGTCTTGGGTCTGCTCTTTCTCTTAATCTTCCTTCCTATCGATGATCGTAGCAAATACGGTCGTATGCTCGCTAGGTACTCTTCTTATCTCTCTTTCTTCACCTGCTTCCATCTCCACGTTCTTGTATTCATCTTGTTTGTTTTGTTTTTGTCAAGGTACATATGTAAGCACGCGTGTAGTTACTTCCCAGTTAATCTCTATGTCGAGGATTACGAAGCTTTCCAGCCTACTCGTGCCTATGGTCTGTGTCATTTACTCTCCAAAGTTTCAAGCTTTTTTAAGATGGGTGGGCTTACTCTTTTGTGTGATAGCGTTGACTTCTTTGCTTCTGTCATTACAGTTATTGGTTATGAACCACATTCGGTGTGGCCCATTGGAGCTGTTGCACTTGCTGATCTTACAGGGTTCATGCCTCTTCCTAACATCAAAGTTCTTGCTAGTTCTGCTGTGAGTTTCAGCCTACTCTTCTTCTTTAATTCCTTTGTGTAATTGTGTCTCTGAAACTCTTAAATGATGTTAGGTTTTCTACACACCGTTTCTAAGGCAAATATGGACATGGTTAGGGCTGGCCCCTGCTTCTAGGAAGAATTTCTCTTCTTATTTGGAGTCTGGATATAGTTGTATCCTCGTACCTGGTGGTGTGCAGGAGACATTTCACATGAAACATGATGTTGAGGTAATCTACTTAGTAGGATTCACTTGTGCTTTTGATCAAATCATATTGTTTTGGATTACTTATAATCAGTACTTGGAGACTTAGCTATCTCTACATTGTGATCTCTGTTTAGTTTGTTTACTAAAAGACTGTTTCTCACATTGCAGAATGTCTTCCTTTCGTCGAGAAGAGGATTTGTGCGCATAGCCATTGAACATGGGACACCTCTTGTTCCAGTTTTCTGCTTTGGTCAGGTAAGGGGACAAAAAAAATGTTGATCACAAAAATGTTGTGCTCTATCTAGTTTACTTCACTTAACTGAAACTCTCAAACTTAACTATAGTTGGTCAGATGCATGACTTAGACCTTGTACCGTTTCAGCTTTTCCAGTTTCTTTTTGTTTCATGTCTTTGTTTCTTCCGCAGTCACGAGTGTACAAGTGGTGGAAGCCAGATTGGAACCTCTATCTTAAACTATCAAGAGCCATCAAGTTTACTCCCATCTGTTTCTGGGGTGTTTTTGGGTAAGTGTATATCTTTGTTTGGGGTTACATAACATTTTGCTTATAAAATCTTCAAAGAGGTAAAAACTATTCACATTTCGTTTGTAGATCCCCAATACCATATAGACACCCTCTGCATGTGGTGGTTGGGAAACCAATAGAAGTTACAAAAACTCTGCAGCCAACTGATGAACAGGTTAGTTCCCTCTTGTATTTGTAGCTTCTTCTTAGATGTTACTGTGTTGAATGCTTCCTTGAATGTTCAGCATATCATTAACTTATGGTGCATGTCAGATTGCTAAGGTGCATGGCCAGTTTGTGGAAGCGCTTAAGGAATTGTTTGAGAGGCACAAGGCCAGAGCAGGCTTCCCTGATCTGCAGTTGAACATTCTTTGAATAAAGTTGCCAAAATGGTTTTATGTAATATCCTCGAAATCATTTTGTTAACTTGTAGCAGGCTTTGGATTTACATATGTATGCCTTATACGTCTGTGTCAACTTTGAATTATAAGAACCATTGACTCTAAATATTATTGGTCGAGCAGATGGTGGTGTTTACACGTAAGAACTGTTATGTTATACAGAAAAGCTAACTGTTAGATAACTAATTTCTTCATGTGTATCATATTGTGACACCTCATGAGTCATGTCACACATCAGAAGAGAGTATCGTGACACGTGCTCTCGTGTTCTAAGCAGCTTTCAAAACAGAAAAATGAAAACCAAAATCACACGAAACTATACTATCACTGTTCTACAACTCCTTCAAGAATCAGTACAACTACTTCAACTACTACTCCTTTAACCGTTGCACTTGCACCCACTACAAAAGCATAACAGATAACATACCAAAAGTACACTGTACACTGAAGTGAAACATGTTAAATGTTTTGTGAAAAAAAACAAAAGAATACATTATCTTTTACACTCTTCATCGTGGTAGTAGTAGCAGTATCAAATACACAAATCCAAAAAACTCTAAATGAATAACAGCAAATAAAACAATAAAAAATAGTTAACAATACAAAAAAAATTGAAAGAGAGACTAACCAGTCTCCTTTGGATGGAGCCGGTTAACGTCCCTTAGGATTCATGATCTGAGAAAACACAGCACTTGGAGTGAGTCCATCTGAATCTTCACTTGCCAAACTCCGACCACCTATGCTCATGTCTATTCCACTGCTTCTCGAGTCTGTCACGTTCCCTTCATACACATCAGAACCTTTCTCGTTCTTGTCCTTCCCTTTACAGTTGACATCATCGTACTTGTTCTCATCCATGTCCATCTCACTGCATATTCCTTTCCCGCTCTCCTCTGCGCTTTCCTGAAGCTGCAACGCGAACTCTAGGTTCCATAAGACATCTCCCATGGACGGTCTCTCAATGCCCTGGTCTAGTACACACTTCATCGCGGTTTCAGCAAACTTCTTGAAACATTCTGGTGTGATCTTGCCCTTGAGATACGGATCAACGATCTGATCAAGCATGCCTTTCTTGTAGCAGTATGGTGCCCACTCAGCTAAGCTCACTTGTTCTTTAGCCAGTGTCGGGTTCAATGCAGGCCGTGCGCATAAGGCTTCAAAGAGAACGACTCCAAAGGAGTAGACATCTGATTTATCAGTCAGTTGTTGCCGTCTGAAGTACTCTGGGTCGAGATAACCAAAGCTTCCTTTCACAACCGTGCTTACGTGTGTGTGGTCAAGTGCAGGACCAGTCTTTGACAGACCGAAGTCAGAGACCTTAGCCACCCATTTCTCATCAAGTAGAATGTTCGTTGTCTTCACATCTCTGTGGATGATCGTGTGCTTTGCACCAGTGTGTAGATAGTGTAGCCCTCTCGCTGCACCAATGCATATCTCAAGACGTTGCTTCCAAGGAAGAGGAGAGTTCTGTGTTTTGTAGAGATGCTCTCTCATATTTCACAGTTCTCTTCACAGTAACCGATCAAAGACACAAGGTGACGGTGTCTAAGCTTTGAAAGCATTTCAATCTCGGTCTGGAACTCGTGTACTCCTTGCTCAGACATAGGATTCCCTCTCTTGATGGCTACCTTTGTAGTCCCACCATCAATCTCTCCTCTGTAAACCTTGCCAAAACCTCCAACACCAAGCACCCGGGACTCATCAAAGTTTTTAGTAGCAGCTTTGATCTCAGCAAAGGAGAAGTGACGACAAAGATTTGAAGGAAGGGACGAGGCATAGCTTCCTGTTGTGTTTGTCTTTCCAGAGCCACCAGAATGTGAGTTACCATACAAAGACAGTGGAAGCCACCCTGAAGTTGCATCACTTGAAGGCTGGTTTTCACCACGATTACGTCTCCTGTAAGCAACCATTGCAAACAAACCAACGATAAGTCCTAGAACAACTGCACCACTGGCTGCACCTGCAACAACAGCCGTGTGGTTCTTGGATTGACTAGCACGCGGGCGCAAGACTTTAGATGGATCTGCAGTCACTTTTGGACCAGGTATAGGATTAGGACCAGCAAGATTACCATCAGAAGTACTCATCTTGAAAATCTCAACTCCATTAAGAATAGCATCATAGTACTCCGGCTTGTCCCCCGGGTTTGGATGAAGAGCAAGCCACAGATCTTGCTGTCCCTTACCATCCGGAGGATTCACCACGTAATCTTTGTGTAATGGAATCCCATGTCCTCCTGTCCAGCCAGCAACATCAGCTTCAGGCTCAGCTGTTTGGTTGTTGAGGTAGACTGTAAACACCCTCTGGTTAATCTTAGTAATATTAGGAGCAACCTCACAGAAATGAAGCCTGACAAGGTAACTAAACCCAGAGTCAATACTAAAAATCCAAGTCAGGTTGTAGTTGAGATTGATCTGAGCAGTTGGACCCATCGACCTAGCCGTGGAGTAAACATCAACAGGAGCAACATATGTAGGCGTCCCAGAGGGATACTCAATGGTCATGTTGGGATCAGCAGTCTCAGTAATCCCAAGACCCGCACCAAAGATATAAGGCTGATCATCATACCAAGACCTGTACAAACCTGTATCATCAGAAGGCGAGATATCATTCCCTCCAACGTTGAGTCTATAAACATTCTCAAGAGCAGTGGTGTTATCGATAGTGACTCCACTAGAAGTTCCCACAACAGTCAAACTCCCATCTGTGCTGCTGTAAAGATCAGGCATTGAAGTAACCTCAATCCCGTTCACAAACGCATAAGCATTAGAAGGTGTTGACTCTGGCGTGAAGGTCACGTTTAATGCTCCACCTTCAACGTTCACTATAAACTCCTTAACGATGTAAGAGAAAGTCAACGCTTGTGCCGTCTGAGAAGCGCTGAAGTTCTTGAGGAGAGTGTAGGAAGCCGAGGAGACGGTGAAGAGGGAGTTCGTCGCGTTGAGACCGTCGTACGAGTTAGGGTAGAAGTGGAGACGCACGAACTTGCGACCTGATGTTACAGGGAAAGTGTATGTGAAGGGAGACGTGAAGATCCTAGCTGTCATGTAAGGAACTTCGGGGACAGAAGGGTCTTGTGTCGCGGCGGGAGATGTTTTGGAGTCTCCGGAGGAAGACAAGAACTTGGATTTGACATCGGGGATCCATGTCCGGTTGTCTGTGTCGGTTAGATCAGAAGAACCACCACAGTTCAAGAGGATGTTTTCGGTGGGAGAGTAATCAGCAGCTGAGGTTAAAGTAGTTGCAGACAAGAGAAGAACAAGAATAGACGAAAGGAAGAGACGAGGAGGTCCCTCCGTGATCCCCATCGATCAGAGCAGCAGCACAGAGATGATGAAGATGCTCTTCTTGATCTACAAAACAGATCTATAAATGGAAAGTTCACAGAGCGGCACATGTTTAGTAGTAGGAGAGTGAAGTACAAACGAACATACCTTAAGGATCGGTGAAGAACCCTAACCAATGAACTAGGAGGAGATTTGGAGAAGACAGTCTCAACAAGACAGAGTAAAAGAAAGAGAGAGAAGTTGGACAAACAATTAAAGAGGAGAGAGAGAGTGGAGAGGTAGGTAAAGTTAAGACGAAAAAAACAACTGACAGCTTAGATTTGTTGCCTTATTCAACGCGTAAACGTTTGGTTTAAAATTTTTTTTTGACAATAATCTAAATCAATCAGAGGCATTGCAGCCGGCTTGAGAAAGAGGTTGAAGTGACGATAGTACCCTTAGATTAACAGCTGTTGTTATTACACGCCCACCTGTCAGAGGATAATATTATGGACTGGTCTTGGATGACCGTTCTTTTTTTTTTTTTTTGAACACAAGGATGACCGTTCATATATGTGTATAAATTAAGAGTTAAAGGGGCAAAGAGGATTTAAAACGCGTCTTTTTCTCTCTGCAGTGACCAACCCTCCTGGCTGAGCTGGTCTTAGAAAGACAAAGTTGATGTGATAGAGAAACATAGAGGTGAGCTGAAAGTGAAACTTTTGTTTTATAAGTTTTATAAAGTCTTTCAAGACTACATTCTATCATGAATTTGATGAATACCAGGAAGGCAATGAAGTCAGAGGCATTCTCCTAAATATGAATGAAATGAAGAGGGAGATGAGCTTCGAAGTCGCACCTTTGAACCAGTGCACAGTCTCAGATACCTCACGATCTATAGCTCGGATTGCCATCGGCAATGTAGACCTAACGATAAGATAAATGAAGAGGAAGGCATAAGTGTTCAGAGATTCATCATGTTTTTCTCTAAATATGAAAGTTGATATACAGATTTAAGCTAGCAACGGTTACACCTTACATGAAATACATAAATATACGTAAAAGATGTATAATCTTGCCGTTCTGTTCATGAACATTTCACTCAATAAGTGTTGGTTCAGAGAAACCCCAGAGAGGATCCTATAGGGGAAAAGGAAGGGATATTACAAAACTGAATGCCTTGATATAAATGATCAGATACACAAATTATGAAATATAACACAAAGCTTCTGGTTGGGAGATTCAAGTACCAAATCAACTTAAAAAAAGAATAAAGAGATTCAAAAGCTCTATATAAGCCGTTAAGGTATACATCAAACCTCTGTATCTCTGTGTTGTCTTCTTTGCAGTAACTGTATCCATGTGGTTATACTTGATAAAAACACAAATTATTCTAGTCATTCAAGTCATGATCCCAGCCGTCTCGGCTCGGACCTCTAGCTGTTAATCCGTTAGCAGAGGTGGATACTATTTGTGGTTCATGATCCCAGCCGTCTCGGCTCGGACCTCTAGCTGTTAATCCGTTAGCAGAGGTGGATACTATTTGCTGAACCACCAGGCGATTTCACTGCATTTTTATCATCCCAATCATCATCCCAACCCTCGTCCCAGTCCGCTGTCTCCACGTCATGGACGACCACTGATTCGCTTTCTAATCCCGACCCTCAGCTCAATTCTAGCTCACGGTAAGGCACTCCATTGCCTGCACGGCGATTCTTCCGGCAAAGACAAAAACCCCAAGCTTCACTAGAAAGAACGATGGATATTATTAAGAAATAGGAACTGTTAATGGACGGTCATTAGCTTTTCATATGAGGGAAGGTGGATCATGGATAGTGTTCTTTCTTCTGATCAGTGAGTGTATCTGAAGCAAACACTCTCCCTTCCCTGCGTCTAGTATGAGTTTTTTTTTTTTGCGTCCCCACTAATGGATATGTTTACCTATGGATAACGACAGACAACCTTTGTAAATTTTTCTGCCACCGAAAGAAGGTCGATTTGGTTTATAAAATAACTAAACATTTGCATTGTAGTATCATCAAAGATCACAAAGTAGTTCAGACCTCCATCTAACATAACAGTTCTTTTCAATGGAATCTGCACAGAAGAACGTAGAACACGTACCCTTTGACTCTGGTGTATTTTCCGTGTCAGCTCTGGAAAAGGGTTAAGTGGAAGAACATTTTTTGCTTTTAAAGATTCTTCACCTTCATTTTGAACTAGAATCAACCATTTTGAAGAACCTGCAGTAGTAAAACACATCTTAACAACGAAAAACTCAGGCAAAACCTAGTGGAGAAAACAGAACAGATAAAGCACAGACCTCACATATTGTAAGGGAATATAGTAACACACTCATTTAGACATTTATAAATTAATACAGCACACTAATGCCACACATCTGCTAATTTTTGTGACTGGGGCTTCCCCTAATATAAAAGCCTCTGCTAGTTTAGTCCTTAACCAGATAAATTTCATAAAGACCACCCTAGCCAATAAGTACTTAATTACAAATTGCAAACGAAACTTGAAATACGGCTATTACTCAAGAAGCTAACACTTACTAACTTTGATGGACATAATTATCATGGCATAGTTTTCCTTCGCTGCTTGTTTTGCTTCAAGCTCCCGAGAACTGCTTCGATTTCGACGGATGGATAGTAGTACCTGAAAAGGAAAAACCGTAGTCTTTTCCTCAGTCAATGTGTAGTCATTACTCAATCAAGATCGACAGCCGAATGGGATTGTGGCACTCCACTCGCCGCCAATGCGGAAGGATGCCGCCGAAAAGAATGGAACGCTGCTTCGCTCTGCTGGATGCGTCTTCCAATAGTTCTACCTACCCAGAAAAACTGTCAGCCTACGAATGTGGTTTCGATCCTTCCGGTGATGCCAGAAGTCGTTTCGATATACGATTTTATCTTGTTTCAATTTAGAGCCAGGGTTCCTCCGGGGGTCACAACCAGAGACCTGCCAGTCCCATGTAAACCACTTTCGGAAGGGACAATAAACAAGAAAGCACATTCTAGAGATATCATTTCAAATAAAAGTTGAAACCAACAGTTTCGAGCACGTCTCCTGGTTCCATGTAGCTCTATATTGAATTAAATGCCATACATTTCCACTCATCGTTGTCACTAGCAGAGAATCATGTTTGAAACAACTTGACATTCATCGAAAGTTCAAAACTATTAAATGTTACAGTACCAATGCCCACAAAATGAAGACAGCTTATACATAAATCAAAGAAATTGGCACTACAAGAAGGCAGAAACATACCTTGTTCGATGCTCAAAGTGCATGCCACCAATGAATTCTCAGTTCTGCATATCTTAGACTTCCCTGCACAGGTCTCCTCTGCAATGGCAGACTCAGAGCTCCCCTTTTCAGGATCTCTCGCCGGATTTCAGGTTGCAGCTGAGGAGGTGGTGGAGACACAGAAACAGGCTCCTTAGGATTAGAACTCGTGGCGTTACTAGTTGACAGAGAAGTTTCAGTTGGAGCTCGCATCTCTAGGCAACGGAGGATCCTGAAGTAGAAACATAGAGCAAGTAAAAAAAAAAACACATTCTTTCAAAAACCCTTACATAAGAAAAGGAATGAGATTTACTTGTTTAGTAGTTGAATTCGAATTATCCTTGGGTGCTTGTTCATCTACTCTCATTGGAGACAAAAATCAATAGAAGATCATAGGAAATGACCCAACTTCTATACATCGCCAGCAAGGAATCTCAAACCCTAATTGATTGATTGACATCTTGATTTTGATTTCTAAGCTGGTGGTAGTCGTGACTCGCGTCGCAGATTCGCGGATCATAGTCAGGCGATTCCAAATCGCCAAGCTCAGGTTTCCGGGTTGACGATCGATTGGTTGTTGACAATTCATCTCCATTCCACGAAGCCGTAGCAAAAAAACATTGGGCCGTAAATGTTTAAGCCCATTAACAGTGTCACCTATGTCTACTAGGCCCCTCTATCTCTTTTCTTTCTCTTACGAGCCCAAAAACAGATTATTCAGACTATTCATTGGAGTTGCCATCATATAGTTTAGCAACAGTAAAACATATCTTTTTCTTTTGTAAACTGACACTAGAACATATGATTGTTCCAAAAATAACAGAAAAATAAATATTCTCAAAATAATATTCATTAAAACTTTTACTTATTTTATTTTTGTAATTAAATTTTATGATTAAGATTTAGATTTTAATATTCGAAGAATAGGGTCATGCAACAGTAAAATATATATTTTTCTTTTGTAAACTGACATAGAACATATGATTGTTCCAAATATAACACAAAAAGAATATTCTAAAAGTAATATTCATTAAAACTTTTACTTATTTTATTTTTGTAATTAAATTTTATGATTAAGATTTATATTTTAATATTCGAAGAATAGGGTCATGCAACAGTAAAATATATATTTTTCTTTTGTAAAATGACATAGAACATATGATTGTTCCAAATATAACACAAAAAGAATATTCTAAAAGTAATATTCATTAAAACTTTTTGTTATTTTATTTTTGTCCTTAAATTTTATTATTAAGATTTAGATTTTAATATTCGAAGAATAGGGTCATGCAACAGTAAAATATATATTTTTCTTTTGTAAACTGACATAGAACATATGATTGTTCCAAATATAACACAAAAAGAATATTCTAAAAGTAATATTCATTAAAACTTTTTGTTATTTTATTTTTGTCCTTAAATTTTATTATTAAGATTTAGATTTTAATATTCGAGGAATGGGGTCATGAAAAAAGCTTAAGATTTGGAATAAATTAATCATTTTACCATTTGATAAATAACATTTTAAAATTATTTACTATTCCTATCTTTTTCGTTTTCTATTAAGAACCAAAAAAATTCCTTTGACAAATATAATTTCAAACTATTCATTTGAGTTGCCATTAGATAATTAATTATTATAATTACTTCTATAAAAATAACCATGTGTTTGATTAATAAAGGTGATTACTACAAAATAAGTCATTCAAACTATTATTTTGATTAACTTTAATCTATATTAAATTGATCATTTTTCACGGTAGCACACTTCTAACTTCCTATTTTTTTTTCTTTATCATCGTTCAAATATACCATTTTCACAAAACGGTTATCGACATTGATAGCTCAACAACTTTAGATCCATTTTTATCTTCATGACATCAGATGCTTCAACTAATTGATGGTTATACCAATATTCTATTCAATTTATTTTAGATTGCACAAATATATCTCACATATTTTTATCATTTTTCTGCATATTTCTATCATAATCCATGATTATATGGAAAAAACACTTTGACTAATTTAATTTTTAGTAAATATAACAAGACTTTGAAGAAAAAAATATCATCTTTAATAGTATCAGTGTTTCTAAGCTCATGATCTTTTTCAATCTTCCCGTAAAGTGATATATTCACAATTTGGTTACCAACCTTGATATTCAGTGAATATGAAACAAGTTTCATCGTCATGATTTTAGACTCTTTGACAGAGTGAAGATGATAAAATATGAAAATATTCTATTATGACTCAATTTAGAATATACAAATATATCTCATATTTTAATTATGATGCATGTTTATCTGAAACAACTTTGATTATTTAAATCTTAAAAATTAAAAAATAATAATGTTCTCAAAAAGAGCGCATCATCTTTTATTTTTTATTATATCAAAGTTTCTAAACTTTTGATTTTTCTTTCTTATATGTATCATCTTCTCTCATGTATGAACATATTAACAAAATGGTTACAAACATTTATGTTTAACAAGTTTAGAACCAGTTTTACCATCATGACACCAAATGCTTCCATTGAGGTATTGTGATAGAAGCAAATATCTTGTTACAATTCATTTTAGATTGTACAAATATATCTCGTATATAATTATATCATTATCTTGATTATCTAAACAATTTTGACTATGTAAACTTGGTAAATATAATATATCAAGGAATTTATCATCTTTCATCTACGACTAAACATATAAATTATCAAATTAAGTTGATTAGATATTAGTTACTAGCGCAACGCTAACTCAAAATCGTTATGGGTTCTACCCTTCTAGAGTTTGGATATGTTTTTTTGGCTTCTTGGAGTTTATTTTCCACAATGACATAAATTTTATGCATTTCCATTATTGAGGTGAGAACACGCTGTGATTTTATTTAAGAAAAGTGATTTTAGTTTTAATCACATATGTATTAAAAATGAAACTAATAAAACTATAAAACATGAGTTCAAACCTTTATATGTTATCTTTTTCACTACTTAAACAACGCTTCTATTTTATGAACATCCAACTTTCTACACCGCGTGCTAAGCGTATATATATATGTATAGCAGTTAACCCAAACAACGTACATTCACAGCAAACGTTTGATATACATGTAGTTCCAGCGGTATCTAATTCTCTTATATCAAATATGCAATACAATGATAATGAAATTTGCATTCTTAGCATACAGAATGACAGCGTTTGGATTGAACTTGCAAAACATTTTATATGCCAAACCTTTTTTTTTCATGGATGCTTTAGCGTTTATATATATATGATATTGAGTAATATTCATGCAATCTCTTGATCATATTACATGTAAGAGAAAGGCGAAGTATTATTCCTGATGGTACGTTTACGTGTACATACATCAAAGCGCCGAAAAGGAGAGATATTTCCTTTGTCGTTATTACATATGAAATGGATGATTACATCATAAGAAACTCAATTAATAACATAGAAAATAGCAAGAGAATAATTATTATTTTGGTTAAACATGGCAACTTTGATTATTCGCACATCTCTAGCCTCCTTCACACGCCAATCGATATACTGTAACATTCCAAAAAAACAAAAAAAAAGATATGTAGCATCTCACTGGTAAAAAACGATATACTATCGACTATAGTGAACTATGTATGTGGTAGTTTAGTCCAAATCCATTTTCTTTTATGTATTTTGGAGTCAAGTATACAGGAACTTTCAAGATATTTTCTGTGGAAAAAGCAGTGGAAGTTATTTCTATAATCTAGAAAAAAAAAGCAAAAAGATCTAATTATAAAACTAAACACAAAGTTATGGACAAGTACCTGTCACAATTGGTGTTGAAACCAATGGGGTATGAAAGTGAAACACCACAAGTGGTAGGGAGTGCGGCCACAAGGCCGATATTGAGGCCTTTAATTTCCTTACCGGCTGATTTAAGACACTCACATACTTGTCGGCGGTCCGGTGTGGTCTGAGCCATTTGGTTCAGTGATTTGACTGCCACACAGCAGCTTGATGGCAATGGGCCACCGTTGGTCAAGTAGCTGATGCACTGTGCCATTGTGCTTGACACTGTCCCACACGTTATGCGTGACTCTGTTGGAGCTGTCATGTAGATGGTAAGGACGAGGAGGCATGTGATGATCTTTGAAGCAAACTCCATTTCTGTTTGTTTTAGTTGTTTTTGAATTTGATTGTTTTTACTTTGTTGAGGTCGTCGGTGCGGGTTTTATAACTGGGAAAGCTCATGAATGTCATGCTTACCCGTTAATTATGCTTAGTTTCTCATGCATGCAAATTTAATGAATAACGGGATTTACTATTAATCAAACATTGAAAATACACGTATTCCAATATTAATACATGCTTTCCCAATCTTTCGGCTGGTTTATTTTTAATGGTGTATATTCATATGGTTTATTCCCTTGTTTATTAATACTGAAAGTTTACAGTCTAATATATCGAAATATATATTTTTGTTGCCGTTTATAAACCATATGAATATTCCAAACATTTTGTATCAAACCACTTTTTAAGAAAACATTTTTCAGAAAAAAAAGTAAAATTATAGAAACGTACAAGATGAGTAGTGTATATACGAACTATGTTATTCGGACATGTCAAACAAGGTGGCCAAGCACATTCATGATGCCCCTCGTACGAGTTCAAGAGAGTAACAAATCTTAGACATGTGGCTCGAAAATGATATGGTCAAGGTCAAGTGAGTTCAAGGATATAGAGATAAAAGAAAAAAAAAAAGGAAATAGTCCAAGTAGGGTACTAATGGCCAAAAACATCAAATGGTACAGAGTTGGAGAAATCATAGGAAAATGATAGGAGGGGCAAAAGAGATTTGGATGTCTATCTGAGACCAAGGGCGTGTATCCTCAGCGGTTATGGTTGCGGTTACAGGTGTTTGAGGATGCGGGTGGTTGTTGTTTTAAGAGTTATTAAGATATTTGAACGACTGATGTAGCGATTAAAATTGTTTGTTTGCAAGATATTTATGACTTGTTAATTACCAAATACTACAGTGGTTAAAAAATAAATTACTAATATTTATATATTTTATGTAATTATAAAAATATTAAAATTATATTATTATAATAAATATAAAGATTATATTTATAAAATTATACTATTAAATTTTAAAAAATTATAGAATATTTTTCTTCAATGTTTTATAATATAAATTAAAATATAATATATATATATATATATGTATATTGGTATTCTATTATTTTAGTTTAAAATTCTAATTAAATATTTTTATTTTTATATTTATATAATTTTTTGAAGAATTTTTTTTTATCTTCCCGCAACTGTAAATGCTAGCTGAAACCAACTTTTGAATTTTAGAGGTTTATATCGGTTTGAAGCGATTTATAACATTTTCTATGGTAGTTGTAAATTGTTAATAATCGCTACCAACCGCAAAAGTTGTGTTTGTAAGTGATAACGGGTAAACTAGTGATGCCTTAAAGAGGATCTCCACGAGGTGTAGACAACTTATATGCACTATCCTAGTCGACTCACATGATTAAACTTGACTTTGTGTATCGCAAACCACCGTCAATTCTAAAATTTTGGAAGCTATAAATATTTAGTAAAAAATTAATACTTCTTAAAACAATTTGGAGTTTATGTCTAAAAAAGTGTTGGGATCAATGCTAATATTTTATTGCATTGTGACCAGATCCGGTTATGTCACAAACTAATCAACATGATAAAATCCTATGTTGTTCTTCACTCTTCAACAACTTCTTACGTTATACACTCGTCAATGAAACAACAGAGTGCTGAAAAAAAAGTGGGAGATGCAAGGGAGCAAGTTATGATCAGAGTACGAGTTGAGTATCTTGTATTGTGAAGATCAGATGTTTCTCTTTATATATAGTGCCAATTATTGTAAAGAAAAAAAGTTACAAAAAAAAGTGTCAAGAAGTGATGCATTAAAAGAAGAACGTGGCAAGAAAATAAAAATAATACATATTGTAAATCCATATGGCATTAGAGGAATACATAACAGAGACGACCAATTAAATGGACCGTCGAATGTAAAGAAAGACATGAAACACACAAACTCTAAAAACAACACGCAACATTCAAAAGATACACTTATACAGTTTTACTAGTGACATTATTTTATTTATAACGTAGGTCCGTACCCTCTCAGGCTCACCTGATGCTGCAACAAATACATTATCATACATAGTTAGTAATAATTCATTCAAATTCAAATAAATTTGTTACAATCTAAAGTAAAATGAAATAAAAATAGAGTGAGAGTTAGATTACTTGTTGCAGTTAGTTCTTGCGCTGATTGGGTAAGAGATCCTAACACGGCACGCACCAGGAAGACGAGCAGCACGGCCAGGGTTAAGTCTGGAACCCAAGGCTCTACCTGCTCCTTGGATGCAGCGACAAGCTTGTTGGCGATCACGTGTGGTCCTAGCCATGCTACGGAGCCTCTGAATACCAGAACAACATCCTCTAGGAATGAAACCGCCTCTGGTCAGGTAGTTAATGCATTGGCCCAAGTTGCTGGCCACGGCACCGCACGAGATTGCTGCCTCTGACGCCATTGGAGCAGATACTAACATGCACACAATCAACAACGTTGAAAACTTTAAGAGCCCCTCCATAATCTTAACTTAATAGTTCTCTTTTGCTGAACTAATGGGTTTAATTTTGGATGATGAAGAGAAGTAATAGAGTCTGTGTTTATATAGAGAGAGCCAAGAGGGCAAGTGCATGAAGTGAGAGTAGAGTGTGTGAGGTTAGTTAGTTGTTGCCTTGTTGGTTTCATTTAATGCATTGCCTTTTATAAAAGAAGTGTAGTTCATTCTTGTATGCACATTCAAGATCAGTCATTACTCCACCTATATAAAATTCAATGACTTGTCAACGTTGGTATACTATAATATTTATGGCATAAAGGTGATATAGTGGAAGAGAAAAGAAAATTCCATAATTGTGTCACCTACAAATTTTGGAGTGTCCATTTGGCCACTCTGTTAAACCATTGTATTTTGTGTTCAAAGAAAAAACTTGGAAAAGAAATAAAATCGTGAAGTATTCTGACTTCATTTTTGAATTTATATTAGGGATGTTCTGGCAATGGAAGCAAAAGCTTAGTTGGCAATGAAAAAAATTCCTAATAATGTCACCGGTCAATCCACTCGTGAATTGATTTTGAGTTATAACACCAAATTGATATCAGAACCTAGATGGGATATGTTGAAGAAAGAAAATCCCAAGCGATTATTGAAAGAAAAAACGATATGATATAAAATAGTGCAAACTAATACATTCATTGTCAGTTAATTATAGTCAAAAGTTTATAGTAAACCCAAAGTAATCAACCTCATGATCACACCATGCAATCACCAACAATGTTCAGAGCAGAAAACATCTGAAGATATTTTTTTGTTCTATGATTGTTTATTTGTTGTTTGTTTGGTTAGAAATTTAGAATAATAGTAGTAAGCTTTCATGTTACAGGTTAGTTATTTCTTGCAATTCTTTTCCAGAAGTAATGTTGATGATTCTGTTCTCACCTTTCTTGCAATTCCTTTCCAGCGCTTATTAGAATAACAGTAAGCTTTCATTCTATTTTACAAGACGAGTTACAGGTGTTGATTGATTTGGTTTGGAACAACCTATGTGACAAGGACATAGTTTTTGCTTTCGACTATTCAAGTTTGAACAAATCTCATTCTTTTTTTTCTGGAATTGTTTTTCTGTTTTAACCAAGTCCAAGCATCTATAGCAGTAGCAACAACATACATATCCTTTTTGACTATGACTCTCACTCAACCTTGCCAAATTCTCCAACATTCGAGCTGCTTTCCACAACCGTCTCTCTTACAAACCTACAACAACATTATTCAAGGGTTCAACATAGAAAGATACACACTTGAACTTGAGAGGACAGGAACGTCATTTACCTCGCAAGCTTCTCTCGCGAAGATTGTAAGACGTAAATGGAGAGTACGAAAGAGAATGTGAGAGCTGATCACAAGTTCATAACATAAGAATGCGTTAAGCGTATGAGCTTATTTTCCTTTTCAACTAGTTATTAAATTAGCAAAGAACAAAAAAAAAATGATTTACCTGAGCCAAAGAGGACATAAAATCCTGAGGAGACATCAATCTCTGACTGCTCCTTCCTGCATCACAATACAGTTTCTCAGCTAAAAATCAGTAACATGGTGTTTCTTTCGCTCTGATAATTGACCGTATCCACAAGCTTATTGAATGTGATCAACAAAAGTAGCGTACCATGTGTATCTAACAAGAACATGTTTCGGCCAGTGTTGAGGATCCCAGAAATGTTTGCGGATCTCCGGGTGTGTATTTAAATCTGCTCACGGGTAAAATCTCACCTCAGACAAAAACTCCTGACCATAAAATGTAAAACTTAATCTAGTAATGGCACCAGAAAAGATGGATTGTATCAGCATGTGCAATAGACATAAGGGTAACAGCAGAACAAATAAAGACTAGCAACAAACTGCCTATATATATGATCAAACAATGCCTCAAAGAAGGTGAAAATGTTATAACTTTCACCAGATAATGTAAAATTTTAGAAATAATAGAAAGCAGAGGGGTTACTAAGGCCTCAGACATGGGCTTCAAGCAACCAAAAATCACAATCTTGAGAAGCTAACACCCAATATGTTTTTCCTGAATTTTCAATTTTTAGCGCGAGACCTAGTATATCTAGTTAGGCCAGATTAGTATTTATCAGTGCAGACAAAACTCGCTTATTCACACAGACGACAGACGGTGACAAAGAGGCACCTAAATCAGGTCACAATATAGCTAGATATGGAGCATAACGTACAGCTAAGAGGCATATCGACAACTTGAGCAGTGACTCCAAGCAAATCTCCTCCAGAATATCTCTGTGCAAAGGAACAAAAACAAACCACGCCGAAATGACTAATTTGAAGCTTATATATGACTCAGAAGCAATGCTTAACGTACCAAATTGACATCGATCATTGGAACTTCTGAGCTCTTCCGGTTTATCACCAAAAGCCAGTGAATTAGAAATTTCTCACTTCCAACTTGGAATTTTCTGCATGTAAAAGCATCCGTAGCCACACATTAGACACCAAAATCAGAATATGACTAATGTTTACACTAGAAGAACACAACAATCTGCAATATAATTGAACGAAATACAAAATGGCTCCTACTCTAATCAAAAGAGATGAGAAGTGAATCTATCTTCATCATTTCCTATTCGAGTGAGCAACGTAAAAACTGCTAGATACTTATCTTAAAGTCATTAAAAACCATCAATGAATTTGGCAGATGAGTAAAGACACATCAATCTCAATGCAATGCATCAAATAAGAATAAACTCTTCTACTTGGAAATTTCTGCATGTAAAACCATCCGTAACCACACATCAGACACCAAATCAGCATATGACTAATGTAACAAACAATGGAAAGATGTCGCTGATCAGCATTGTACATCAAGTTCAACGCAGTAGAAGAACACAATCTGCAACAGAATCGAACTAAATACATCATACAAAACGACTCATACTCTAATCAAAATACACGAGATGTATATCTATCTTCATCATCTCCTATTCGAGCCAGCAACAGGAGAAATTGCTAGATACTTATCTAAACAAAAAAAAAGATGTTGCCATAGCAGCATTGTACACCATGTTCAGTGCAGATAAAGAAGAACACATCAATCTGCAACAGAATACAACTAAACATACCATGAAAAATGACTCTTAAAATCAAAGTGGATGAGATGTGAAATCTATCTTCATCATCTCCTATTCGAGCCAGCAACAATAGAAACTGCTAGATACTTATCTAAACAACGAAAAGATGCCACCCTAGCAGCATTGGACACCATGTTCAGCGCAGAGTAAGAAGAACACAACAATGTGCAATAAAGTAGAACTAACTACACCATACAAATTACAAAGTGGCTCCTACTCTAATCAAAGTAGATGAGATATGAATCTATCTTCACCATCTCTTCTTCGAGCCAGAGATCAACTTGGCAGATAAGCTAAACACACATCAATCGCAATTCAAAGCATCAAATACCAATAAACCCTCACATCTTATAAGGATCTGTTCCAGTGTAGCCCATTGGTTTCGCTATGGGGATCAACACCTGCAAAATCAGCATGAAAATTCAGAAAAACACACTCCATTCAACATCGAAACCTAATCATAAACACAGTACCTCGCGATTAACGGCGAAGATCGGGCAATGCTTTCCGATCACATCATGCCAAGTCGTTCTCGACTGCACATGGAACCAACAGATCCTTAGTCTCTATCAAATTAATAAGTTAATCTAAGCTGTACGTGTAAAGAGGGATACGAACCGAATGGTACTGTCCCATCTTGCTCATCGCGACGATATCTCCAGGTCGGTAAGCGCTGGAGAGAGGAAGAGATGATAGTGATATCAGAATTAGAGCTTGAATTAACGACTTCCACGGTCGTGATCCTGCCGCCGTAACTATGCCCGCCATAACTTGCTTCTTCGGTGAGGTTTCTCCGCCGGTGATTTTGCTCGGGGGTAGAGAGATGATGAGCAGCACAGTAAATGTAACGAGTCTTTTTCTTCACATTGTTATTGGGCCACAAACATTAGCCCAACTTAACGCGTTGACTTATTAACGACTCGTATGTTACTATATGGATGCAAATTCATCATATGTAAAACACGATTCACCAGCGATGGCGGAATGTAGAAACATTTTTTTTGTTGGAAATGAATCACACATTAACATGAAGAAGTAAAGTAAGAATATGACTTTTACTAGGGGAAAATAACTAAAGTTTGGGGTTTTTTTTAATGTTGGATAACACAATTACATCATCAAAATCTTTAATTTTATCACATTTGATGATTAATTATATGTAACTTATGGATACTGATGAATAACTTCATGGATAATGATTCCATGATGAAACTCTTTTCAAAATACTTGGATCGATAAATGATTCTACATATACAATATTTTTTATGGACATGTTCTCTCCGCAACATAGACTACAACTAACGGTTTTGTCTGCAATAATTTGGAATCTCTGCTAAACTTACATCCTTTAATTTGTAAGAAAATTTAAACCCCAAATCTATATATATAAAGAAGACTTTGTCTCTATTCTTAGAGAGCCATGTCATCAAATAGGTTAACTAGGTTGTGACACCTAAGCATAATTTTTTAAATATTAATGAATAGTCCTAAAATTTTCAATTCTTATGATTTAAACTAAATAAACATATTTTTTAAATATTAATGAATAATCCTAAAATTTTCAATTCTTATGATTTAAACTAAATATAGTAACACAATATTAACATAGTCCATAAATGTTTATAATTAAAGCTAATTAAACACAAATAAATTGTAGTTTCAAATTATAAATGATTATTTTAACATAATTTAACAGAATAAAATTTATAATCTCGGTTATATAAATATACTTACAATTTTAAAATTATCAAAATTTAAATCATTTTGCTATCCAATATAATTATCTACATTTACATATATGTTATTTTATTATTTAGTTTAATATATATAAATTGATTGTAAACAAATATTAAAATTTATACATAATTTCTAATTTTAAAACATGTAAATAAGCTAAAAAGAACATGAACAGTTATACATAATTTATAATTTAGATACATATAATTAAACTGAAATTGACATAAACAGTCATTATCATTTTGTATCATAAACAAAACATGGCAATAATAAGAAGTAATAAATCATTTATACTAATATATTTATGATAGGCTTTAAAATTTTTATTTTTGAAAAAGTTAATGATACATTTAGCATTATAAATAATTAATTAATTTAAGTACTATCAAGTAAATAAAACTATTACATTTATCTATCTATGTATATAAAGAAGAGGTTTTTCTTTTCTCCTTAAACCACCTCATCAATTGGGTGTTTATAAACTTGACACATAAACACAATTTTTAAAAATATTAATGAATAGTCCTAAAGTTTTCAAATTCATATTATTGAAATTTGTATAGTTTTAAAATATTAACGAATACTGAATAGTCCTATAATTTTCAAATTACTATTATTTAAACTAATATAGTAACAAAATATTAAATATCTATAAATATTTATAATTGAAGCTAATTTAAACACAAAACAATTATAGTTTTAAATTACAAATAATTATTTTAACATAATTTAATAGATAGTAAAATTTATAATTTTGGTTATATAAATATACTTACAATTTAAAATTATCAAAAATTATATCATTTTGTTCACCAATATAAATATCTACATTTACATATATATTATTTTAGTATTTATTTTAATATATATAAATTTATTTTAAATAAATATTAAAATTTATACATAATTTATAATTTTAAGAGAAAAATTATATCATTTTGTTAACCAATATAAATATCTACATTTACATATATATTAATTTAGTATTTATTTTAATATATATAAATTTATTTTAAATAAATATTAAAATTTATACATAATATATAATTTTAAAACATGTAAATAAGCTGAAAAGAACATGAACAGAGATACATAATTTCTAATTAAGATACATGTAATTAAACTGAAATTGATATGAACAATCATATCATTTTGTATCACAAACAAAACGTGGCATAATTTATTAAGAATATGAATTAATAAATCAGTTATATTAATATATTTATGGCAAGCTTTAAAAAAAATCTATTTTTGAAAATTTTAATGATACATTTAGCATTATATATAAGTGATTAATTTAAGTAGTATCAGATAAATAAAACTATTAAAATTTAGTGATAATATATATTAATTTGTTATATATTACCAATAAATTTTCTTCAATAACTTCGAATAACATGATTTACTTGCACATTAATTTTAATAACATATAAAAAATTCAAAAAAAATATCTTTATAAATAGTAACAATTAGTATTATTTTCAAGTTGCATACATAATCTAAAATATTTTTTGTAATGAATTAGCTACTATTTTGTATTATGTATATAGATATATTTAAAGATATATATAAATAATCTGAATTCAAAAAATAAACATATAAAAAAATTATATTCCATGTTTAATTAAATCGACGATAATTATTTAAATTTACATTTTACTTAATAGCAAAGTAAAATATAAAAGTATCAAACAAAATAAAATAAATATATAATTTATAGAAAGTAAAAAATAAAATAGTGAAAGTTGTTATAAGAAAATAGTAAAAGTTAATGTAACTTAACTAAAAATAAATTAAACATTTTTATAATTTACATTAAATTGTTTTAATGATTATTTATATATATAAAGAATAGTTTATCTTCTTTTCTTTGTGCCACGTCATCAAATAAGTGAAGGAGAGCGTGACACATCAGCATCTAAAACATTCGTTTGGTTTTATTTTTATTTTGTCAAAGAAGACAATAAAACACAAACACATTGAGTCCAACAAAGCCCATCCAACAAGCTAAGCCTAGGAGGAATGAAACATCTCCGCTCAAGCCACGTGTATGATCGATAATAGGATGAGAGATGGGCGAGACACATCAAACAACTCTAAACCGCCGACTAAGTTAAACCACGTCAGGGACTCTGCAACCACCAGAGATACCTATGGAACACGAAAACAAAACACCCAACTATCAATAAAGGAAAATCAAAGGCGGTTGAGTTAAAGCCGAGACCATTGTTTCTAACTATAACACACATAATATAATACCTTTTAAAATATATATATATATATATATATATATTACTATTTCATTCTAAAGCGAAACCAGAGACTGATGCATAACATAGCACACCCAACAATGGTTTGAAACTACATTGCAATTAAAAGTTATATTTGCTCATATAAAATCTATAGGTCCAAATCAATGACCTATTCTACAATATCTGATCAACGATTTGAGATTCTGAAAAAAAAAAACATTTCAAAAAAGTCTTAATATCCATGGAACCATAAAATTTCGCATGAAACGATTGGAGAAACGCATATCTAGATAGCAAAACAACATACAAGTCGATGATCTGCAGAATACGAGTTCCATAACTACTACGAAGAACATTAAGTCGATGATCTGCAGAATACAAGTCCCATAATTACGACAAATAACATTTAATATTCAACAGATTCCAAAAAAGGGAAATCGAACAATGGAGCGTACCTTCAGATTAGTCAGGATAACAGAAGAAGCTGAGTGAAGAGAATGGCACAAATCTAAAGACATCAGGTCCTCTTCAACCTAATCCTTCCACGTCACATCTTTTTTACCAAGACCTTTGTTTCTGTCATAAACCGTAGTGAGTCAATATTTTGTTGGATGGCCTCAGAGAAAAGATTTAGTTGGCCTTAATATTACTATTTATTTACTGTATAATAATTGGTTGGATAAGTTGTCGGGCTCAGGCCCATACAACTCTTCTCACATCTTCTGCTTCACCTCGAGTTGACCAGCTGTCTATGTGAAATTGAAATCACGTAAATGAATACAAAAAGAAATTTGGACAGAACACATGAAGAACACTTCGTCAAAATTAGTTGCACTGAAAGAAAAGAAATAGTTAGACAAAAAAAGGGAGAAAATAGTTCAACAACTTTAAATAATAAGTCATCAAGATTCACTAAAAACTCCGAACAATTTTACGAGCTAAATTATTGTCATGTGCTTCCAATCCCAATTTCGATACATTTCAATAATACAATGACAAATCAGAAGGGAAAATGTATTAGTTATAAAATAGAATTAAAAAAAAAGTCAAGAATAAGTCATCAGAATTCACTAAAAACTCCAAATAATTTTACGAGCTCAATTATTGTCATCTGATTCCACTCCGAATTTTGATACAATTCAATAACACTAGGACAAATCAAAAGGGGAAAATGTATTAGTAACAAAACAGAGTTAGAAAATAAATCAAAAACTTTAATAATAAGTCATTAGAATTGGTGAAAAACACCAAACAATTTTATGATCTAAATTATTGTCATCTGAGTCCCATCCCAATTACGATTCAATTCAATAACAATAGAAAAATCATAAAAGAAAAATGTATTAGTAACAAAGCAGAGAAAAAGTATGAAAAAATGGTGATGAAGATAATGATCTTAAATCGTAATGATAATTCACCAGAGTTAACAAACAATAGAATTATAGTTTTATTAGAGAGAGAGAACAAGAGGGAGAGAGAGAACAACTCAAATATTCAAAGTCTATTACATGTACTAAACAGAGGTGAAATTAATAAAATAGCTTGGTAATCCAGAACAGATTGAAATTTCCACCTTACTACACACTCACAATATAAATCACATTGAGTCAAGACAAAGCTCTAGGTTAACACAAATCTCCAAACATCCAGTAGAACACAACAATGTTATCTAGCAAATACTCCTTTAAAAATTGGCAATGACAAACCCACAAATAAACAACCAAATTAAACAACATCCCGCGCGAAGCGCGGGCCAACGACTAGTTTGGATATAGAAACTTGTAAACTCTCACCATTATGTCATATTGCTTCCACAACTAAATTTTTGCTACATTACAAAGAAATTGCAAACTTTATGGGAGCATGTGTTTGGTTCACGTACATCTACAACTGGTCACCAGTGCTAGCTTTGGATCAAATATTTGAAAGTCAATATAATTTTAAAATTACAACTCCAAATAACACATAATATCAGTTTGCAGATGTGTTTTGTGTGATAGTTGGGAGTTTTAGCTAGGGCTCTAACTATGTGCATTAAATTTGAAGGGTTGGATTAGGCTAATGGACCTGAATATCTTCCCAATTCTCTCCTCTTTGTTTTCGGTGGTGAAGTGTTCTCTGGTGAAGAAATGAGGTGATCATAGTTTTGATTTGGCGAAAACTTTATGCTGATTAACTGGTCTCTCCATATCTAATCTCTGATGGACTGACTATCAATTTGCAAATATGCTTTGAGAACAGCGGATGGAGCTAAGATGGAGGACTTTTAGAGGTGGCTAAGGCAAGGGGGTACGGTCTAGATTTATCCAAGCAGCCATTCGAACCGGCAATACGGACCAAGTCTGATGGCTTCCTCACCCTTTTGTGCTTTTCGTTTGCTTTTGAGGTTATTTTTAAATCGGATTTTTCTATTCGCGTTTGATGGTATTCACTCCCTTGTTTCCTCGGCTTTTTATCGATGGAAGATGTTCCATCTCCTGGTTTGGTATGCTTCGATGCTTTGGCTTTCGGCGAGCCTTTTCGGAGGAAGGTCTCGCCAGTTTCCATTCCGCAGCAGTTGTTTCGTGGTGAATTAAAGTTTTTTGGTCTAATCTTAGTCTTGATAAGTCGGTTTTCGCATTTGGTCTGATTTTATTTTTATTTTTAGTTTATTTTTGTCTTTTTTCAATTTAAATTATTGTATGTTGAAAAGAATAAAAATAATAATATGAATATATTTAGAAAAAACAAATTCAGTTTTTCATTTCAAAATTCAGTATCCTTTTAACTAATAAAAGTCTTATGGATTATGCAAAATAACTCCTTTTATTGTATTCATTTCCTTCATATTAGAAGAAAGCAAAATGATAGTTTGGATTTACATTATGTTAGTTGTTTTTAAGGTAAGACTTACATACACACTAATCCGCAATAACAACAATGAAAGAAACAACAATGATGTCAAAAAAACGACAGAACCCAAAATTTTAAAAGATTAGAAGCTACATGCATTTATTTTTATGTATAAGCGTAAAATCGGAAAAATTACTAGAATATTAAACAAGCATGTCTATAATTTATCTGATATAAGTGCGTAACGGACTTATCTAATGTAACCGTTAATTTGGCACTATAATTGGTTAGAAAAAAAAATCAAATTCCTTACATAGCACAAAATAAAATTATGACAAAAATAGCACATATAAACCCCAAAACAGTATTAAAATGTAAAATGACTAGATTACATAAAACTATAAACTCTTACCTTAACTCTACCCTCTAAATATGAAACCATACATCTTAAACATCAAACTCAAATTCCAACTCGACTTTTTCTAATTTTAGTTAATGTTATTTTAGTTTTTTTTTCTTAAAACTATGTGTCATTTTTGAAATAAGAATATGTTTTAATGGTATATTATAGTATTCTCCAAAAAAAAGTACATTAATTTGGAACAAACAACCCAGAAGTCTGCATTATATATATTATATGTATAAGATCTTTTGTTTTGAATTAGTTTCTGATATTATAAGTTTATTAAATATAGAGGATACTAGAAGAGAAAATATTCTAATCAAGTTTGGAAGGCATCACATAATGCATTGTTTTATTCTGGCTGCAGCTATAGAATATATCTATGTAACGTTCATCAAAGTCTAAAACTGTCTTGGCAAAAGTTTTGAAGAGCTTTGTATTTTTTTATGCTTAGACAGGTTTGTGAATGTATCAAAGGAACTCCTTTTTGTATCTCCTCATTTCATTACTCATGTTGTTTCATGTTGATCCCATGAACTTGCATTTATTCTAGTGTAAACAGTGTATATTTGGTAGACAAAAAATGAACAAAATGTGTTACAACAGCGAATCGTTTGGAGAGGCTTATTAAAGCCCAGCCCAAAGAAATAGTAAGAATTAAAAAATAAAATATTCTGCCCTCTTTCTCTGCGAAGCGTTCATCATTTCATCAGACCAATAAATCCCTAGATCTATTTTTGATCCGTTCATCTTCATCGGACTTATAAATCCTCCGATCTCGTCTTGCTCGGCTTTTAAATTTTCGACTGCTCTGCAACTCTCGTCTTTGAGGACTCTCTTCTCGGTAGTGGTCTCTCTTCGTGTGCTGTTTTTTTTAAGCAAAAAAAAAAATTAAACTGCCATCATCAGTTTTGTCTTTATGCTTATCTGAACTGAATCCTTATGTTAAATCAAATTGAATTTTCAAATCTTATTTTTTTCTAAAATTATTTGTTAATTTCGTGTTTGAACTTGTAGCGGTTTTATCTATGCAAGTTTTTAAAAAACATCTTTTTATTTGAGTTTCATCTATTTTGTAATATTGGGTTAAGTGATCACTTGCTGTAATGATTGATTTTTGTGTTTTTACATTCATCATAGGTTTTATTTAAACTCTTTTATGGCGGCTGATCTTGATGACTGGCATGTATTGGAAGAGACTTCATCCTCATTTCAGCCGCTTCGGCCTCTCCCAAATCAGCCTGAGTTCTGGAACAAAGTTGAGGAAGCTACCCGTGAAATTATAGAGCACGTCCATCCAACACTTGTGTCAGAGGATCGAAGAAGAGATGTAATTGATTATATGCAGAGACTCATCAGAATGACACTTGGATGTGAGGTTAGTTCTTCTTAAACCTTTTATGTTAATGTCGCTATAACATTGCCTTTTGTTTGCGTTACCACTTGGAAATTACTTGTGTTAAATGCTTGAAATCGACTACATTTTAGATGCTAGCTTTCAGTTTAAATGCTTTAATCAGAGTGTAGTGCTATTCATGTAATACTATTTTCTTGTAATTCTTATGTTGATGACTTTCATGTAACTTGTTATTTTTTTTTTAATTTGGAGTTCTGTAACTTTCTATTGATGGTAGAGGATTCTTTCTTGTTGCGGCTTATAACTTTATTGGTATGAGTTTTTCAGGTACATTCTTTTGGATCAGTCCCATTGAAAACATATCTTCCTGATGGAGATATTGATCTCACAGCTTTTGGTGGACCGTGTCACGAGGAAGACTTGGCCCATCAAGTGTTCAATGTACTTGAGAGGGAGGAACTTAATATGGGTGCACTGTTTATGATTAAGGATGTGCAGTTAATACGAGCTGAGGTTCGCTTATCAACTCCCTGACTTATTCAATGTTTATACAAATACAAAGAAGCAGAATCCAAGTATGTATATGAGTGTTTATACATGCTGATCATGTTCTTTTTGTAATCTCTGAAGTAGTGAGCTATTCGCATCTGTTGCAGGTTAAGCTTGTTAAATGTCTGGTGCAGAACATTGTGGTAGATATCTCTTTCAATCAGCTCGGTGGGATTTGTACTCTCTGCTTTCTCGAGAAGGTAATCTGTCCTCTTCAGTATGACCATGATGTGTCGAACAAATTTAACTAACCTTTTTAAAGGTAAATATAGACTAATGCTATAAGTTCAATGTATCAACTGCATGAGTGGTTTCTGTTTAAGTAGATTTTGAAATAACATGTTTAAAGAGTATTTTTATAGGATGAAATTGTAGAAGGCAAATATTGATTTCTAGCTGATTGACATTGACGATTTGTCGATTTGATTACGCAGATTGATAACCTCATTGGAAAGGACCATCTCTTTAAACGAAGTATCATACTCATCAAAGCTTGGTGCTACTACGAGAGCCGTATTCTCGGGGCTCTACATGGGTTGATCTCAACATATGCTCTAGAGACATTGGTTTTATACATCTTCCATCTCTTCCACTCATCGTTGGATGGACCACTAGCAGTAAGAATGTAATTTTCAGGGGTTAAACCATAGTAAAGTCTCATCTTGATTTACAAAAGCTTTTGTTTTCCATAGGTTTTATACAAATTTTTGGACTACTTCAGCAAGTTTGATTGGGATAACTATTGCATTAGCCTGAATGGTCCAGTCAACCTTTCCTCACTTCCTGAAATCATTGGTAAGCATTTCCGCAAGTTTATATAAACTGAGATTATTATTATTTTTTATTTTCAGTGTCTGTATTTCTTTGTTTTCTTTTGTAGCTGAGACTCCAGAAAATGGCGGGCAAGATCTACTGCTGACCGGTGAGTTCATCAAGGAGTGTTTGGAGTTGTACTCTGTACCTTCAAGAGGATTTGAGACAAACCCACGTGTGTTTCCAGTGAGGCATCTCAATATAGTTGATCCACTTAAGGAAAATAACAATCTTGGTCGCAGCGTTAGCAAAGGTTTACTCCTAACCATCACTATATTTTTTTAACCATGTCTTATTAACCAAGCGAAAGAACTGTATATACTTGATTTAACTTATTTAAACTTAGTATGTTGTGTCCGTGGAGTGTATGATCTCGAAGACTTTGTTTTGGTAAAATTTTAACGTGCATGGTTATTACTTTCTCTTATTCAGGTAACTTCTATCGCATACGAAGTGCATTCACATATGGTGCACGGAAGCTGGGGCAAATCTTTTTGCAGTCAGAAGAAGACATAAGTTTTGAGCTTCGTAAGTTCTTCTCAAACATGCTACACAGACATGGAAGTGGCCAGAGGCCTGATGTCCTTGATGTTGTTCCCTACGTAAGGTTCAATAGGTCGCATGCTTCAACTCCTAACCATTTCCAAGATGGTCTAATGGTTTATGAATCGGAATCCTCTAGTTCATCTGGTGCTGCTGGAAATGGTAGACATGACCAGGAAGACTTGTTGTGTGCAGGAGGAACCAATGTATTGAGTCCAGCTAAGCTTGATGTAAGCAGATTACTTGTTGAAACAACCCCATCTGTAGTATCAGAGAGCTTCCAAAAGCTTGGAATTTCCGAAGATGCAATGAAATCTAAGGAAAGTGTCTCTCCTTTGAATGGTAAACATCATACTCTTCATCAGATCAGTAATGGTGAAGTATTAAATGGAAAAAGGGTGGAGAAACTGCAAGAGAGTTTTTGCCTTGCTGAGTCCAAAAGGGTGCATAGTAATGAGCATGTTGGTCATGAACATCACACCTCACTCATGGATCCAGTAGCTGTGATACAAGAGGATATGCTTCATCAATACTCTGGTCATTGTGTTTCGGACACCCCAAGTTTGTTGTCTGACCTGACAGGAGATTATGAGAATCAGCTTAACAGCTTACGGTATGGTCGTTGGTGGTTTGATTATGTCCAAAACGGTCCTCTGTCTCCACTATCTCCTCATGGACTGTCTCAGCTTCCGAACAACAACTGGGAAGTAGTTCGACACGCATTGCCATTTGGTCGGAATGTCCCTCCCGGTCCAGTAAACGTTAATGGAGTTGTTCCAAGACAAGTTTTCTTCCATATGAATCCTCAGATGATTCCAAATGCTAATTTTGGTATGGAGGAATTGCCTAAGCCACGAGGAACTGGGACATACTTTCCAAATGCGGTAATGCTTCCTCACATCTGTTTTCGACACTGTCAGAACGCTTTCTTAGTGTCTCTTTTATGCAGAACTTTTACAGAGATAGAGATAGACCGTTCTCCCCAAGAAGAAACTCACACCAAACTAGGTCGCCACGTAACAATGGGGGGTCGCCACGTAACAATGGTGGCCGTAGCATGGCACATTTTCACTCAGACCATCGTCGTCACCTTCATCATCATCACCATCATCATCCCAACCAAGCAAATGGTACTTGTGATATGAGTCAAGTTGATTCATTTGAAAGCTTCTCTGATACCAATGGGTCTGCACATCATCAATATGAGAAGGCTCCAGATCATTTGCAAGCTGAGCTACGCTCACCTCCTGAGGGTAGTAGTCAGAGTGACCTGAGCGTTGAAGGTTCTTATAATCAGTCTCATCGCCCAACATCTATACCCTCCTCCACGGAGGAAGATCGGTACAATCTCTTACCCTTAAAACTTTATTAAGCTATTGTCATATTATATCATTAAAGTGTATCTAACCACTTCATTGTTACATTTAGGGTAACACATACTCAGTCATACTATTTGGCGGATGATCACGAGTTTCCTCCCTTGTAGCTCTGATCTGATCTCGCGACACACATGGTCTTTTAGATCGTTATAGGAACAAGTATAGCTTTTCTAACTTGTTTTATCTCCTACGCTCTTTCCACAGGAAAAAAAAAGAAAAGAAAAATATGGAACTGGTTGGTTTTGGGCTGTGTTTTTTCTCTCCATCATGTATGTTATTTTTGCTGCTGTAGAATTTATCTATGTAACTTTATTACCAAGTCTCAAACTCTGTGGACAGAACCTTTGAAGATCTTTGTATTTTATACGTAGACAGGTTTGTGGACAGGTTTGTGAGTGTATTATAGGATATGTTTTTTCTAGTGTTAACGTTCACTGTTTTCTTGTCATGACTCATGCTGTTTTATGTTGATGCCTCCGAGTTGCATTATTCTTCTCAGGGATGATAGGTAGAATGTATCAAAGTTTTGGTTGTAAACTGTGTAATACTTGGTAAATAAAAAGTTGAGCATTATGTGTTACGTGAATGTCTATTTTGTTGGGCTAGTTGATCTTTCCTGGTTAATAAACTGTATCATTTAATTGAATATAATAAATAAATAAATAAATATTGTGTCAATTATTCTCAAGTAAAAGAAAAAAGGGACTGTCAAATTAAGCAACCATCAGTTACATAACAATGAAACCCCTCCTGGTCTCTTCATATTGCTTAAGCAGACATACTTGTAACACAATTATCCAATAAAGAGGGTGGAGATAAAACAAATTTGATTCTTACTTTTTAATGTTTGAATCTGAATCATATCATCGATGGTTAATCCAAAGCTAGGCCATTGGTTTTCAAATTCAGAATTGTTTTTGGAGATATGCTTGCTTATAGTTTCTGATAAGTATTTGCTTTGATAGGAGCTTCTCCTTAGTTATTCACTTCTACTCATATCCCCTATTAGACTTGCTTTTCATTGCTGGGATTGTTCTTGAACACTAGGTTTATTCAGCCAGATTAATTGTGGCCGAAGCAACCATGATCCTTGGTCACATAAGATGCTCTTCCATGTATTATCTGGCAAGGAGACCTTTTTCTTTTGCTATGCAACCAGAAACCTTTCTCTTTTAACAATGCAGCTGGATCTACTCCGGATTATACAATTTGAACATCCTTCTCTGAATCACCTAGGATTTTCAAGCAAATAGAGTTGGGTTTGAATTGGGCCACGAATGGGCGACGTTATAGATTTTGGAATGTGTATAAATAAGTTGAACAAAAAAAATACGAAATAACTCGTGTGTACACAATTGTTGGTAGGGCTGACGTGGAGAAAAGTGTCAAAAGATTTGACTGAGTCATAGGATAGAATCTTTTTAGTTCGGGGTTGTTGTCTGAACATAAAATAGAATTATAGATTAGTGAGTTTGGGGGAACAATTATTATTTGGAAGACCCAGGGTCACGATCTCTGTACAATCCAACGGCTCCGAAGACATTTTAATTAAATCATTGAAGATTAAAAACGGTCCAAAAGGCTTTATAGCCGTTGGTCATGTTTCTCTCGCTTCCCGTTTTTTTTGTTTGGTCGAAGAAGTAAAACTAGCCGTTGCAATAAACATAAACTAAACTTATGTCTTTGTCTTCTTCTTCCCCGACTCTCACCATAATTACTCTTGCCTACAACACCTCACTCACTCACACATTCCTTTTCCTCTCTCACTAAGAATCAACTTCTCTCTCTAACTCTCTTTCTTTGTTATCTTCCAAAAAAACAGAGGAAGTGGAGAACACAACAACGAACTATAACTCCTGCTGCTCCTTCTTCATCTTTGTTTTCATTTTTTTTTCCTTCTTCTTTTTACTTTGATAGTTTTGAAATGAATCAGCTTCACAAAATCCCATTTCGGATTTATGATATTAGTTTCCATTTTTGCACGAGTTTCTTCTTGTGTCTCTTACTCTTGTCTGCTCAAGCTGTTGCAGGTGGTGGTGGTCACTCCTGGGATGGTATCGTGGTGACTCAGGCGAACTATCAGGCGCTCCAAGCAATCAAACACGAACTCATTGACTTCACTGGAGTTCTCAGAAGCTGGAACAACTCTTCCTCCACCAGTGTTTGCTCTGGCGGATGGGCTGGAATCAAATGCCTTCGAGGCCAAGTGGTGGCCATTCAGCTTCCATGGAAAGGGCTTGGTGGCACTATCTCCGAGAAGATTGGACAGCTTCAGAGTCTCAGAAAACTTAGCCTCCATGACAACGTCCTCGCCGGTTCGGTTCCCCGTTCCCTTGGCTATCTCAGGAACCTCCATGGCGTCTATCTCTTCAACAACCGTCTCTCTGGTTCAGTCCCAGCCTCACTCGGCAACTGCCCTCTTCTCCAGAATCTTGATCTTAGCAACAACCAGCTATCTGGAATCATCCCGGCTAGTCTTGCTGAGTCCACCAGGCTCTATAGGCTTAATCTCAGCTTCAATTCACTCTCCGGCCCCCTTCCGGTAACAGTAGCCAGATCATACACCCTCACTTTTCTTGACCTTGGGCATAACAACCTCTCTGGTTCCATACCCGACTTTTCCTTTAATGGCTCTCACCCTCTCAAAAAGCTGAATCTTGACCATAATCTCTTCTCTGGAGCTATTCCCTTGTCCCTCTGCAAGCAGAGTTTGCTGGAAGAGGTTTCTTTAAGCCATAACCAGCTCTTTGGTTCCATTCCCACGGAATGTGGAGCTCTTCTACAACTACAGAGCCTTGATTTGTCTTACAACTCAATCAACGGTACCATCCCAGACAGTTTCTCCAACCTCACATCTCTCGTTTCACTAAACCTCCAAAGCAACCACCTCAAAGGCCCAATCCCAGATGCCATCGATAGACTGCACAACCTGACAGTGCTTAACCTCAAGAGAAACAAGATCAACGGTCCTATCCCAGAGAGAATCGGGAACATAACTGGAATCACACAACTTGATCTGTCTGAAAACAACTTCACAGGTCTAATCCCTCCCTCTCTAGTCAACCTGGCAAATCTTTCTTCATTCAACGTCTCCTTCAACGCGCTCTCTGGTCCTGTTCCACCTATCCTCTCCAGAAAGTTCAACTCAAGCTCTTTCATCGGCAACATTCAGCTCTGTGGATACAGTTCCTCAACTCCCTGCCCTTCTCCTAAACCTCATCACCCTCTCACCATTTCACCAACCTCACCACAAGAACCAAGAAAGCACCACAGAAAACTCTCGGTCAAAGACATAATCCTAATCGCCATAGGAGCTCTTCTAGCCATTCTCCTTCTCTTGTGTTGCATATTACTCTGTTTTCTTATCAAGAAACGTGCAGCCCTGAAACAAAAAGACGGCAAAGACAAAATCACCGAGAAGTCAGCATCTGCAACAGCTGCAGCAACAACAGCAGGAGGAGGTGAGATGGGAGGAAAGCTAGTCCATTTCGATGGCCCGTTTGTGTTCACAGCCGACGACCTCCTCTGCGCAACGGCTGAGATCATGGGGAAAAGCACTTACGGCACAGCGTACAAGGCCACATTAGAAGACGGAAACGAAGTCGCTGTGAAGAGGCTGAGAGAGAAAACAACCAAAGGGGTTAAAGAGTTTGAAGCAGAGGTCACAGCTTTAGGCAAGATTCGACACCCAAACCTCCTTTCCTTAAGAGCTTACTACTTAGGACCTAAAGGAGAGAAGCTCCTCGTCTTCGATTACATGTCTAAGGGCAGCCTCTCTGCGTTTCTCCACGGTAAGCAAAACAAAATAAAAACCCTAACTTTAAATTATGATTGATTTAGGGATCAAAACCCCTAATTTGATTGATTTGAAAATAAAAAATCCTCACTTTGAATTATGATTGATTTGGGAATTTTCTGAATTCGATTTGGGGATCAGAAACCCTAATTTTGATTGATTTGAAAAAACCCTAATTTTGATTGATTTGAAAAAACCCTAATTTTGAATTTGGGAATTGCAATCAACAGCACGAGGACCAGAAACCCTAATCCCATGGCAAACAAGGATGAAGATAGCGAAAGGAATCGCTCGCGGCTTAGCTCACCTCCACAAGAACGAGAACATGATCCACGAGAATCTCACATCCAGCAACATCCTCCTCGACGAGAAGACCAACGCACACATCGCCGACTACGGCCTCTCCCGCCTCATGACAGCAGCCGCCGCCACAAACGTGATCGCAACCGCCGGAACCCTCGGATACCGAGCCCCGGAGTTTTCCAAAATCAAGAACGCGAGCACGAAGACCGACGTGTACAGCTTAGGGATCATCATACTAGAGCTCTTGACGGGAAAATCTCCCGGAGAGCCGACGAACGGGATGGATCTGCCTCAGTGGGTGGCGTCGATCGTGAAGGAGGAGTGGACCAATGAAGTGTTCGATCTTGAGCTTATGAGAGAGAGGGAAACCGTTGGTGACGAGCTTTTGAATACGTTGAAATTGGCTTTGCATTGTGTCGATCCGTCGCCGGCGGCGAGGCCGGAAGCGGTTCAGGTGGTGAATCAGTTGGAGGAGATTAGGGCGGAGACGGAGACGGAGGCGACGGTTGGATCCGGTGGTGATGGAGCTAAAGAAGAAGAAGAAGGCATATAATATAATATATACTTTATAAACATTACATTTTGTTATATGATGAAATTATTCTTTGATTATTCATTTAATTTGTTTATACAAAGTTTGTTGTGTTAGTAATGTATTGTAATACGGTGATATCTATATTCTTTTTGGTTGAAGTAATGCAATAATTTTTGAAGTAATACGAGCATTGTTGTGTTTGTGAGGAAGGGCATCATAAACAGATCTAACTACTGATTTTCTTTTGTTTTTAAAATAAAACAAAGAGTTTTGTGAAGAGAAACAAAAAAAAAATCACAAGTAACAACAACAAGAAAGATGGATATGTTTGTAGTTGAAGTCTTGTTCAGTCAATCACAGAGTGGATCAAAATGGATGCTTCCTCTGTTGTTGGAACTGCATCTTCTGCATTTGCAAAAAGGGTTACAAAATTAAACTAATTAACTTTCCACAAAACTAACATTTCACTATCATAATTCATAAATAACACACATGTTCACTATTTTTCTTTTGTGCAATAGATTAAACTCTGTAAGCCTTCTGTTTTATGTACAAAAGCATACCTGGCAGATGAGAAATAATCTTTTCTAAGATTCCAGAACCTGAACTCTCTTTCTTCTTCTCATCTTCATCTTCTTCACGTTCAGGTTTCTGATTAATTTCACCAGATTTGTCGTCTACGGTTGTTGTTGTTGTTATTGTTGCACCCATCAAGTTGGATATAAGATGGTTCAAGATCCCAGTATTACCTTCCTTCTCCACTTCTTCTTGTTCTGTTTTATCTTTGTTACGCAAGAGATTATCTGCTTCTGGAACACCATCTTCCATATTTTCTTTTGTTCCGTTCCTTACCATTGGTTCCATTGGTAAGACTACTAGTCTCTTTATCCAGCCAAATATATAAACTATATGTTGTATTAATTCGATGAAGAAGTGAACAGACAATTAGATATGTTGACTATTTGAAACCGACCAAAACGAAAGAAGACAATATATATGGCTATCCAAAAAGAAAGAGATAATATATCTTAACTAATTAACGAAACTTTTATGTTATTGTAAACAGGGAATCTTGAAAGACACACGACACACGTCCACTGTTCTAGACAAGCAGTCTTGTACGTAGTAGTTCTTACACGTACCTCGTGACTTGTTGTGTCGGTGGTACCCATATATTTATTGCAATACACGTGCCTACTAAAGCATGTTGATATTCCAAAGATAAAACTGTTATTTTTCTAGTCATTTTCTCCTTTAATTTAAGAGTGAAGCTACTTTAACTTCATTTCTTTATTACATATCTTTCTGATAACCTTATGAGAGAGCTGAGGTACAAGTTTCACATTAATAAGATGAACCTATTATACTATCCAAGATCACCTTTTGAGAGATTCATGAGCAATAAGCAGCGCAGATCAATACGACATAACCAAAAAAGAACTCAAGTTGATAAGTAACTTTTTTTCTTCTAACCATAAGACTCCTGAAACGCAAACATACAAATAAAGTACCACCTCAAAGTTCCAAAAATTCTTTAAAAGAAAACAAACTAGAGATCTCCTTCTCATTCCTGAGCATTGCTGCTTGTTTCCATTGCCTCAGCCTCAGTTGAGGTCTCCCCTTTCTCTCCAGCCTTCTTGGCTGCAAAAACAATCACAAGTCATTAGAGACCTTTTTGTTGGTAGTAAGAGTCTGCGAACTCAATTTTACAATGTCCTACCTTTCTTCTTCTTTCCTCCAGCCTTCTTCTTCTTGATACCCAAGGCTAACCACCCTTTGATCTCAGGGTCATCAATGGTCTTCGTAGGTTGAAGCTCCTGAAGTGTATGAGAAGTGATCCTATCCGATCCATTTGGCATCAGCAGGACTGTGAATTTGATCTGAGCAACAAAGTCACCTGTCAAAGAACCAAAAATATAACATGAGTCTCACTGTCAAGATCTATCTAAAAGAGGTTAATGGATCAAAGAAACTTTCACCATCCTTACCAGGCTTCTCGTAAAGAACAGGATATGGTAGCAAATGGCCGTGGTTCACACACTCCACAAGTCCAAGACGTGCCCTTTTCTCCTCCAGTGCCCTGTATTAATCGTATTCTCAAGCAACATTAAATAGCTGCGATAATATCAACAATATAAACTCTTAAAAAGGTATAAAAGACACCTTGCAGTGAATGGCATATGGGAAAACTTCTCTTTAATCTCGCTGAATATGAATCTGGAGGCTTTCATCTTCAGCTGATAGTTAGCAGCCGCATCCTTCTTGTAAACTGTTGTTTGCTTCTCATCTAAAAGCTTCGGCTGCAACTCAAAGAGTAAGAGAAACAATGTCAAAATGAAGAAGCTTTGCAATTTGTCATCAAGATGAAATCAACAAAATCAATTACCTTGCCATCACCAGTGCTTGCCACAATATCTATTGCATAGACTTCATTCTCTTCAAACTCAGCATCATCAACCCTTGTTTCTGGAGTGGATACACTTAAGAAACTCTTGCTTCCATCTATCACATTCTGTTTCATCTGGTGGGAAAGAACACCTTCCACAATTTTGCAGTCATAAGCTTCAGCCACCTTCTGAATAGCTTCAGTGACAGCTTGGTTCTGCCACAAGAAAAATAAACACAACGTTAATTGTCTTGATTCTAGTACGTTCTAGGGTTAAACAAGAAATACCAACTCAATAACAATACATCATATTAATATACCATCCCCATATCAGAGTAACTATGACGTAAAAGCCTCATTAGGATATGGATCCGTAGGATTATTAGTGTATATACATCATTGGTGAAATACAAACAAGAAACTCATCCTGAATCAGTAAACCAGTAAGATCTATTCATGAAACTTGCTTATAACTAACAGTTTACAGTAGACCCTACTAGAAATTAGAATTAAAAGGCTCCCATCAGAGTAACTATGACAAAAAGCATCATATGGAAAATAATCCATAGCCAACAGTGAAATTTCATCATCTGGGGTTTGCAAAACCTTATCAACCATTAAGAACAAAATATTAAAACAGCCTAAAACTTCCACAACAGTATCACCATTGAAATAACAGGTTACCTTCTTCCCAGGACGAACGAGCCTCAAAGCAACTTCAGCAGCAGTGTTCGCAGCTGCAATAACATCAGCTTTGCGTCCAGTAACAGGTCCGTCTTGAAGAACATGTGTGTGGGCAACAAGGGCAATGAACCCATCAATATGGCATCCCATATCACTGCAATGGAGAAAGGCAAAACACTATGAATCACACAGAAACATCTATAAACAGACAAAACCATTTCTTCAAAAGAAAAAGTCTTTACATTTTGAGCATATCACCCTCTTCCAACACAGTCTCATCACTTGCAAGCGGTGAGAAATGACCAACGGTGTTGTTCACAGAAACACACGTCGGAAAAGCAACACCTCTGTCAATCTTCTTCTTGACATTCTTGTACATGTTCCCTGTTTGCCTTTTACACAACAAAACAGGCGCAGACATAAACATATGATAAATGAAAATCTATATCATGACATGGAAAAATCAAAATGGGTACTAACTCTTTGATAAAGGCGTCTCCTTTCTCGCAAATATCAACAATCTTAGCTTTTGGTTTGCACTCAGCTAAAACAACCTGCAACGCCTCTGCAATTTTCAAAACCCAAAACAAAAACAATGAATAAACAGGACACTAAAAGAAGCTAACATAACAACTAATCAGAAATGGTGAAATGGAGATTTACTGTTAACGATCTCAGCGGCGCTCTTGTACTTGGTGACGACTTCAGTAGAGGTGAGATCCAGCTCCTTCTCCTCTCTCTCATCGTCTGAACTCATCTCTTGAAGGTTGTTGATACTCGCAGGGGTTTAAAGAAAATGGTAAAGTGAGGAGAGCTATGGGTGAGATGCGGAGACGACGTTGGCTCAAATAAAGACACCTAGGGTTTTCGCTATGTGTCGTGTCTTCTTAACGACACCGTTTTCTGACAGAACTTCTGTTTTGTTTCTCTACGTTTCTTTGATTGTGGCCACGCGTTATTCTTCTTCACTCCTTTATGGGCCTAAACGGTGCTGTTTCGGTAACATGTACGTTAATTGGGCTCAATATAAGGCCATCTTTAGCATTCACCAACTCTTTTAAATTACAAAAAAGAAAATAATAATGTTATATGATGTTTTGCAGAGAAATTTGTTGGAATGATAGTATATTTAGGAAACATAACAAACTAATTTATTTTCTTAAGAGACTGCAGCAGTCTCTAATTCGCTGTTGATGTTTTAGAGTACTTCTAATAGGAATTCTAGCATTGGAATTCTCCAAATACATATCTATTTTTTTTGTTGAATTTTCAATAAAGTTAAAATACTTATAACTAAAAGCATCTTTATTGCTGAAGATTCATCGTTTTTTAGTGGAGTGAGGTCCATGTTTTCATAAAAACCGTTTTCAATATAACCAAAATAAAATATATTTATTGTGGGTGTTTTGCATTGTTTGCGGGTCTCACCAATATGTGGCGATCCGTAATTGATACCTTTTTAATTTTTTTTCAACACAAAAGTTTTAAAAAAAAATCCTTAAAAAGGTTGTGCGATAATCATGTTCTAATACTAATATATATATATATTGAGAATTTCAGTGCTAGAACTCCATACCATCAGCTGATCTCAAAATTGTGATCTATTTGGAATTTTTTTTGTTAACAAAAGATTTGACAGCTTTGGGTATAAATGTTAAATGTATTGAAATATTTCAAGTGGTTTCCTGAATGATAATTAGAGATACGCTCCAAGCGTCCAACTTAAGAATTTATATATAGATTTCTTAAACACTTAAGAGTCCTTCAATGTCTTGGAGAAACAGAAAATTGATTAAAGCTAATAAAACAGAAGTCGTGTCAAGCAGCTCGTTGATAACTGTAGCAAGTCGACTGAGTAATGCTAGCTACTCTATGCAACTTTACAATTTATATATGTTTCTTATAACACTTTGTAGTCCTTTGATGTTCTGCAGAAATCGATTAAGCTATGCAAAAAAGCCTAAAACTGAAGTCGTGTCAAGCAGCTCGTTAATAACTGTTGTAAGTTGACTGAGTAAGCATCAACGTGTCGTCTCCCCACAGCCAACTCTCAGAGCTTTCGCCACGTCTTCCCTTCCACGTGACATCTCCTTACCTTTCCTTTTTGGAACCACAATGTTTCTATTTATAGGAAACATTACGTCGTCCGTAGAACATAAAACCATACAAGAACTTTTATAAACTTTAGTTACATCGTTTGTTTTTGTCTCACAAAATGGCATCTAAGCAACAAAGCCGAGAGGAGCTTGATGAGAAAGCCAGACAAGGAGAGACCGTCGTCCCAGGTGGCACCGGCGGCAAAAGCGTCGAAGCTCAAGAGCACCTCGCTGAAGGTATATTGAACTCTTACATCATGATTAACTCTAAAATCTTATTCGGAATTTCTATTATTATTTTTTGATTGATTTAAAATAAAAAAAAATAAAAAACGAATTTATTGTCACGGCTCGGTGGAGCTTGCGAACAGTTTTTAGAAACTAGTTTTCAAAGTTTTGGTGGATTCTCTCTTAAGAACTTTCTTAAGAGTTTACTTTAATCATGTTTTTTAGACTTGTTTAATATTTTCTATATAAAATTATTATTACGTAAACATAAGCTAATGTTTGTTCTAATCTCCAGATGATTCTATGATATAGAGTATACACTCTAATCTTATTAAAACACTACTACATCTAAAATTATAAGTTGAATTCTAAATGTTTTACGTGCATATGAAGTAATCTCCATGCTTTAATGAAATGTTACACATTGCTCAGGGAGGAGCAAGGGAGGGCAGACGAGGAGGGAGCAGCTGGGGCACGAGGGTTATCAAGAGATGGGACACAAGGGAGGAGAGACGAGGAAGGAGCAGCTGGGCCACGAGGGTTATCAGGAGATGGGACACAAAGGAGGAGAGACTAGGAAGGAGCAGCTGGGCCACGAGGGTTATCAGGAGATGGGACACAAAGGAGGAGAGGCTAGGAAGGAGCAGTTAGGTCACGAGGGTTATCAGGAGATGGGACACAAAGGAGGAGAGACTAGGAAGGAGCAGTTGGGTCACGAGGGTTACAAGGAGATGGGGCGTAAAGGAGGACTCAGTACGATGGACAAATCTGGTGGGGAGCGTGCGGAGGAAGAAGGGATTGAGATCGATGAGTCCAAGTTCACCAACAAGTGATACTAGCTTACTAGTGGTCCGCTGCAACGTTCTGTAGAATATGATCTGAATAAGTAACCTCTAGGGTTCCATGGCTTGCAGCGAGGTTGTTTGTTTGTTTTAAGTTTAGGGTTAATGTAACGCACCTAGGTAGTTCTATTTTCATGTGCCATATAACTGGTATGTACTAACGGTAGGGTTGTACCGCTCTGGAAGTTTTTTGAGGTTTTGGTGAGGGTGCAATCTAATGATATGCGGTTTATAGTTTGACAATGTGGTTTCGGTCACTGCTAAGTACTACTACGAGTGAACAATACAACAGAGTCCTAATATGTCTGAGATTGTGCTTGATAGCAGTTGATAGAGAACATAGGAGCAGGCGGTGAAGTAACGAGAGCAAGCATACTTTGATATACACAGTAAACTCGTGTGTAAGATATATGACATTCAAAATCACGAATCCTATAAGTGACATAAGATACATTTCAACTGCAGCCAATACCGTTAAACTTGACAAGGCAAGAGTTAACACTCCTGTTTCATCTAGTGATGGTATTCTACATAACAGCTCGTTTGCTTTGTGGCCAAAACTCTCATCATAATACGCTCGTTCAGTGACTTGATGCTAATGCTGTCACGAATATACCGAGCACCAAGAATGGCTGTGCACTAGCCTGTAATCAATAGACCTATCAGCTTTCAAGTTCCTTCAGATACATCAAAAACAAGAAAAACTCTACGTAGTAACCAAACCGGGTTTCAATATTGTGCATTTGGATGACGTTACCTGGTACTTGACGTCGTATTTAACAGGGTCCTTGAGAAAATATTTAAACTGCACTTTGAAGAAGAGTGTTATAACCAGGCGAGTGACAAGAGTCACAAGACTGTAGCTAATGAAATATGACACTGTTATGTGTCTTTACCTGGAACACAATCTGTGGAATGATCAAAGCAACTAACGCCAACGCATAGTAAGGTTTGCCAGATGCTAATAGATATCCTGCAAACCAAAATAGACATCCATTAATGATCATCTAAGTTCATAAGATTAAAAGCACTGAACAAAAGCTCTACATACCAGCCACGGAGAGCTGAGTAACGTCTATAGCACCGACGCATATCCATTTTGCAGCTTCAGTGCCAAAAGCTACTGGGAGAGACTGAAGTCCCATTGCCCTGTCTCCTTCAACACTTTTGAAGTCATTAACAATCGCTATTCCCAACTGCAGTTTTACAACCAGAATGTTAAAAAAGATAAACCAAAAAAAAGTATAATAAAAGGTTGTAAAGTACCCCAGCTATGCTGTACAAGAGTGTTAGAACAACAACGTCTGGTGTAAGAGTGCCAAACAATGCTTGCCCAGCCCACCTATCAATCAAAAGAACGAATCAATGAGATAAGAACGGACCATATAGTGATGCACGAGATATCTTACCATGGCAAGCTGATATAGCTTGCTCCAAGCGCAAAATTTCCAACCCATCCATTTTGTTTTAGCTGCAACGAGATATACTAATAAGTGTTATAACTCTCAAAACTTATCTTCTTCCATCAAGCAGAGGACAAAAAAATGTCTTACCTTAAGAGGTGGAGCAGAGTAAATATAAGACAGCAAAGATCCTCCCAAGGCAAGATAGAACAAAGTGGGAGTGGTATGTCCTGCCTGAAAAGAGAAGGTCTTAGCAATTCTGATGTAAGCTTTTAACTGTACTAGTTACATCAAAAACCACCAACTTACCCACACATCTAAGACTCCAGCTATTCCAAGACCTCCTAGTAATAGCACCCAGACTTGTGTAATAACCTGCATTTAAGAAGACATCAGTAACAAACTAATGGTCTTAGAAAAAGCCCAAAATAATCTATATTAGTGTACCTCTTGCTCTGATATTGCTCCGGATGGAATTGGACGATATGGCTCATTAATAGCATCAATATCTCGATCATACCAGTCGTTGATTGTCTGGGAAACGGACACTTCTTAGGTTATGTATCACTAAGAAAATGTACTAGCATAAGCTTTTTTTTCCTGCTGAAACCAGACCTGTGTATAGCCAGTAAGGCATGGGCCAGACATCATCATGCAAAGAATCGACTTAGCAACATCCTCTGGGGTCCAATGAAAGTTCCCTGCCAGCAACCAAAGATTTAGTCATATCACTCCAGACATCACAAGTACAAGAACATCTGGTGAAAACGTCAAGAAGATTGTAAAGAAACTCCATGACAGTGTTGCGTTGATCCAAAAGAGTTTCACATGTTACCTGAAGCAGCAGCACCACAGACCACTCCCCACACTAGTGGAGGCCAAGTAACTGGCTTTGTAAGTTGAAGACGAATCTTCCATTTATTCTGAACAAAAGAAACAAGTAAATCTTCTTCCATTGGAGAAAAATATAAAAACAAGTCAGAGAAAATGAAAAAAAAAAAGATTACAGTCTCTTGAGCAGCTCCTTTGATACCAAGAAGCTGGTTAATACTCGAACCACCACTGGCTGGTGCCTTGTCCGGTACCTGAGGTTTAACTACAGTGGAGATTCATTTCAAACCCTAAGCTTAAACCCTAACGAGTGACTTGTAGAACAAGCAAAAGTTCAAACCTTTATCTGTATCAGTCTCCGCCGCACGCACAACAAATCTCCTCCCTACGAACGTTCACAAGATCAGTACAAAAATCCAAGAACGCGTGACATCATCTAACTAAGGAAACGTAATGTACCAGACGACTCGGTGTATGACGTGGACCAGACGGAACGCCGGCGAGTAAGCTCGACGGAATCCGGGTTGTTTCGGAGAGAGCGCGCTCCGACTCGGTCGACGGAGGTGACTCTGGAGGTAAGGATGGATGAGACGGTGTTGAGAATGGAAGTCATAGGAGAAGCGGAGAGAGTAGTCTGCAGTGGCAGTTAGCCGGAGATGGAGTGGTTTGAGCTTTTCGGACAGTTTGCTGTTTCGGGAAGTCTGTGGTGTAAAGTTACCGACGATAAGAGTCTACGTCACACCTTTTGTCGGACTAGGTTGTCTTTTTACCACGTGGCGTGTTTCTATTGGGTATTGTAATCACATTGTAAAAAGAGCCATTTAAATGAGAAATAGATAATCACAGATTGTTGCAAAAAAAAAAAAAATCATAGATTAGTAGAATTTAAAATAAGTAACTGGTAAATATTTTTCTGGGTCGTAACACTATTTAAATTTTATAATTTCTTTAATAATTTGATGAAAAATATTATTTTTTACTTTTGTTTTTTTGGACATTTATAATTTTTACTTTTAAGAAAACTACATTTTTTTTGAAAAATACGATTTGCAATTTTAAAGAATTTTTAAAATAATTTTAACTTAAAATAAAAATCTGAAGAAAATATCATTATGGACTTTTTACGAAAAGAAATTTTATTTTATAAAATAAATATAATTTTTTGTAAAAAAATATGTTTGCTTATTAATCTAAATTTTGTATTCAGATAGCCAACATGGATAACATGTATTTCATATTTTCTAATATCACTTGGTGTAAGATCAACCGGTTTGAGGCCCATACAGTAAGAAAAGCCCATTAGTGTGACAACATACACGTGTCAGCAGTCAACTTTGAAGGAGAAGTATCGTTGACATTCTTCTCTCTGATCATCCCCGTTCCTTCTTGAACCCATCAATCATCCTTCAAAAAATTAATCTTCATTTCTAGAAAAACATTCTTCGAAATCGCGTTAATGGAGATCGCTCCATCGTCAAATAGATTCAAACTCTACGATCAACTCCAGCTTCTCGAGTTTCCCGATAAGTACGTCGTCAAACCCGTGGATTCGCCTCATCAAGGCTTCTCCGTCGATCGCCGCGATGGCAACATCAAACCTCTCGACGGTATATCCTTCTCATCTCTATCTCCATTTCCTGTTTTGGTTTCAAGGAAACTAGCTATACCAGGAAAATTGTGTTTAGGCTATTGTGTGTTGATGTTACTGGTTCCTGTCCTAATGCAGACAACGCTAGTTCTGGTAATGCCACCAAAGTCTCTTCCATCTTTGGCGTTGGAGGAACTATTAGGCTCTTAGCAGGTGAAGAATAATCTCAAGTTTCCACCTTTTCTATATTTTATTGTTTTGTTCTCAAATGTAACCTTCACTGTGTTTGGCTGTGTTGCTCAATGAGAGAGTTTCATGGTGTTTAGGAACGTACTTGCTCGTTATAACATCTCGGGAGGAAGCTGGGATTTTCCTCGGTTTTCCCATTTTTCGAGTTACGGCTATGAAGTTCCTACCTTGCAATGGGAACTTGAGGTTTGCTACAGCTCAAGAAGTAAGTTTTCTTTTTGTGTGTAAAGTTTTTATTTTTGGCCTTTTAAACTTGTCTGGAAAGCTTTTCTCACTACTTGGAAATGATGGGTTGTGCAGAAAAAGGACGAAGCGTATTTTAGGACTCTGTTACAAGCACTTGAGAGTACCCCAGGATTGTATTTTTCATATGAGACAGATCTAACAGTCAAGTAAGTTTCACTATCTGATTTATCATAAGTAAACAGGGTCACACTCTGAATGTGTATGATCACTTGTATAATTAGAATCCTACACTTAATATATATTTGATACATTCATCCAATGTGACAGCTTGCAAAGAAGGTGCAAGCTAGCTGTAGGTTGGACGAGTAAGCCCATGTGGAAGCAGGTGGGTTGTTCATCTCATCCTTGTGCATCTTGTATTTTTTTTTCTGTTACTATATTCTTGTCTGATTTTAGTTGGTCTAGTAAAAGTTAGGCTGAAGGTTAACTTGCGTGTCAGGCTGACCCTCGATATGTATGGAACTGGCATCTTTTGGAGGAACTAATTGAATGCAAAGTAAGTTGTCTGATTCTAAGTTTTAATATTCTCATTTCATGTCAACTTCACAGATCTAATATTCTCTTTTTATGGTAGCTGGATGGTTTTATTACCCCTCTGCTTCAAGGAAATATCCTTTCTTTATCTTCTGTTTCGCTTCTTCGTGGACTGTTTATATATTTTGTATGTAATTTTGTATCTTTCAACGTGTTTGTTTTAAATTAACCAACGGTTAAGCTACCAAGTTGCTGAGCTCAAGCTCAAGAATTCTCCTTCGGTGATATCATTAATTTCTAGGCGCTGTACACGTCGTCTAGGTGTGTTTTAGTTTTGTGACTAGTGTTGTTGGTAAATTCAGTTAAATGCCTGTTTGATACTCATGTTAGAATTGGCATTCCAGGTACACGTATGTGGAGAAGAGGAGCTAATCTTGAGGGAGACACTGCTAATTTTGTGGAATCTGAACAAATAGTGGAGGTTAATGGTTTCAAGTTCTCATTATTGCAGGTATACCCTTGTTAAGAGCTCATTCATGTGTTGTGTCCTGTTTAATGATATTTTCTTGTTACTGTACTGGGTCATTTGCAATATCTGTGGAATGACCTTCATTGTTGATATATAAAAATTCTATGTGAGATTTCTTTCCTAGCTCTGGAATACTAATATATAGCTTAGCCCATTTCAGCATAATGGTTACTGTTTAAAGGTTTTGGATATGCTTGCAGTTCACTGTTTCACCTTGCTCTTCTTTCCTCAGTTTAAAGGTTCCCTTCATTCTTGTCAATTGTAACGTCTTGCTTTTCACTTGGTAGGTTCGAGGTTCAATTCCACTTCTTTGGGAGCAAATCGTTGATTTGAGCTATAAGCCACAGCTTAAGATAAATAAGCATGAAGACACGGTAATTTCTTGAGCATGTTGGATGTTTTTCATTCACTGTCCATTCCTCAACCTTGATTAGTTATTTTCTGCATCCAGCCGAAGGTCATTCAGCGGCATTTCCATGATCTTAGCCAAAGATATGGAGAAATTATGGCAGTTAACCTAACAGATCAGGTAACATAAGTACATGGCATAACACTAGTGCATTCTGAAATCTGTGACATCTTAGCTTCAGTTATTTTGCGGTTCCTGCTACGCAATATTCACTTGCTTACTTCCTTGTCCGAGTAACTTAGTCTCTCACATTGTTCTACAATAGCATGGAGCTGAAGGTGAATTAGGCCAAGCATACGCCACCGAAATGGCGAGGCTTCCAAACGTGAGGTAAAAAATTCTTTTTGTTAGGCTTCATGGTCCCAGAGCAATCACTATGAAGTTTTTCCCTTTCCTGACACTTCTTAACCATTTTTTCGTTTGCCTGGATATCTTGCACCTTCTCTTTATATAATCTTTTCTTCTCTTAAGTTGATTTAGAGGTATTATTAGTTAATGAGGTTCTTTTGACACAGATATGTCTCCTTTGACTTCCATCACATTTGTGGAACTACAAACTTCGACAACTTGGGGGTACTTTATGAACAGATTGGGGAAGAATTTGAAAAGCAAGGGTAAGCAAACAAATTATTCAAGTTAGGTAGCGGCTAGCTGTGTGCAAATAGTTTTTGTCTCAGCTGCTACTAATCCAAGCTGAGCAGATATTTCCTTGTAGACGCAGAAGGGAACATCCTAGAAGAGCAGAAAGGAGTTATCAGATCTAACTGCATCGACTGTCTTGACCGCACAAATGTTACCCAGGTTTGCTGAATTTATTTCTTACTCTTTTTCATTTCCACTGGCCATCTTGATTGGTACAGTATGTTGTATATAAACTCATTGGTGATACGGGTGGGGTCTATAAAGCAGTGTTGGTCAATCGTCTTTTGTGTCATTTTAGCTTTTGAGAACTTGGCTTCTAATTTATTTGGAGACAAATCACTACTTGCATATTTAACCTTATGTAGTATAATCTCTGGTTGCTAAGAGTGACTTGCTGTGAAGTCATTCAAGCTTTTTAAAACTCGTACCTAAGATTTAAATAACCGAACTTCTTCTGATTGCATTCAAAAACGTTTTTGTTGCAACATGAGAAGAATTACATGGCCCAGAAGTCTCTGAATCTACAACTTCAAAGGATCGGAGTGCTTGATTCCACAGAGTGTGTATCCATGTTCGAAGATGATTACACAAAGTTCAGAACAAGTAAGTGGCTGTCACTTCCAACTTTTCAGTTCAGTCTCCAGTTTTATAGCTGTTAGCTGTAGAATATCTTCTGCCTTTTATCAAAAGCTAAATCCTTTGCCATTTCTGGTAGTTTGGGCTGAGCAAGGGGACGAGATTAGCTTGCAATACGCCGGGACATATGCTCTTAAAGGCGACCTCGTCAGGTGAGAAATGCCTCAATACTGTTAGGATTTTCCACGTTGTTCTCTGAAAGGCTAGACTACCACCATAATAACTATCTCTATGTCTGACACCAAATCATTACGTTGGATGCAGAGTTTTCTCTGAAATGGGTTTATATACTAATTTTGAAAGACGATTTTAACAGTTACACACTACTTAGCAATATATGATCGGGGGTATTGTTGTGCAGGTACGGGAAACAAACGGTGTCCGGAGCAATCAAAGATGGCATTAGTGCGATGTCGAGATATTATCTGAATAATTTCCAGGATGGTGTGAGGCAGGCAAGTGTCTTTTACAAGAATAGAGTTGAGGTTTCATGTAAAGTAAAAGATGAAAGAGAAAGTTTCATTTTGTTGCAGGATGCTTTGGATCTCATAAGTGGTCGCTACACAGTGGGCATAAACAGCCCTTCACAACTTCAGCCTATTGGAGGATCACAACCATCTGTATGTTCCTCCTAACCACCATTTGCAATCAAAACAATCTGTTAAAATGGAAAGACAACTGATTGGGTTTCCTTTCTTTTGCTTTGTTTGTTGGGTGAGAAAAAACAGTTTTTGCCGGTAGCATCAGCATTGTTGATAGGTGGTGTAACAGTGACATCTTTCACGATTCATCAAGGTAAAAGAAAGGCTTTTGATTCATATGACTATGGAGGGTTGGAGTTGTGTGGATTGATGTGTGTGCTGTTGGTTGATCTAAACAACAGCGGGAAGGAACACGCAGCAGTATCTGGCGTCGGCGTTGTGGGCAGGAGTGACTGCAGGAGTGGTGGCGATGATTAAGGCCAATGGAAGGCACTTGTGTTCAAGGCCTCGTCTTTGCCATCTCATTTGATTCCTTTATATACGAGGAGATTCTCTTTCTACCACGTTCTTGCTTTTTCGTATCTTCTCTTTTCAGCTTAAACGTCGTATAAGCTACTAATAATATAATTAAATAAAAAGCCATTCCGGTGAAATTTTCTGATTAATTCATCATCTAAACTATTAAAACTGAAGTACAAATAAGAAATCACTCTTAATTTTCCTCAATAATTACATTCCTATGCCACTGACCTAAAGCACACTAGTTTTATTCGAGATGATTTTGACTGATCAATGGGTAATATTTTTGTTTATTTTTCTCAATATTTTGTTTACTGAACGTTATAACAAGATATAACGCTGCTTCAAAACCGTTTTTAAATTATTAAACCAAAAAATGAATTAAATGTTAAAAACAGATGTATTATATTCTAAAATAAGTCATTTATACTTATATTCTAAAACATATATCGGAAGTACAATTAGTATTTTAACCCTAACTTTCTCTTAATATTTATCATTGAATTGAATGCCACTAGACTTAAACACAGTCGTTTAATAACTTAATAACCCTGCCCAAATATTTTTATAAAACCAAGTGCACCTAAACTCACGTGGTTTGTTATTGAATATGCCTCAGATTAAAATTATTCTACAGAAATCAAAACAAATATGATTGAATACCAAATATCACACGGTCTACAGGATCAAAACCAATTATTTATAGTTTGGTTCACCACATAAAAAAAAAAATTGTATAACTACTTAACCACTTGATTTCGATCCAATATATATCATGATTAAAAAATCATTATCAATGAAATGGTTTAGCAAACATGTCATTTATACACAAATTAATAGGTTATCTGCAAACATGTCGAATACATAAATTAATATTGTAAAAGAAATAATTATAAGATAGACTATTATCTTCAAATCCACTGGTTTAAATTCTGCATTCAAATTTTAGTTTAACTCATCTATATTTCGTATGTACACGATATTATTTGAAATATATAAATATATTTAAATTATACATTATAAACAAACTAAATGTTTTTGGGTTATCAAAATTTTTATACCTTACAAAAACATTCCTAAAATATAGACAATCAATTAATTTTTTCTAATTTATCCATATTTGACAAATATTCATAATTTTTTATGTTATCACTACTTATGGTGAGTATGTATTCTATAAATGACAAACATTATATCCATACTTTTCTCATGTGATCTTAGCAATTAATTAACCAAATATATTTTAGCTAAAATTTACAAATATATGCTATTAATTGTATTTGTTTAAAAAAGAAATATTCTATTATACATGACTCTCAAATCTAGCCATCTATACTATTAACTTATGTATTAGTACAAATCATGGACACATTATACATATAAGAGTCTGCCTAGAATGACGATACATATTATCGTAAAGAGAATAATAATTTAGTTGCTTACCATTAGCTAACTTATTTGTTAAAAAGTAATCAACAAAAATGAAGATGAGAGAAGTTGTAAAACCGACAAAAAATTACAAACAAACAAAAAATTAGGTATAATTTCCTAAAAAATGTGTTTGCCAATAATATTTGAGTTTCTACAAAATTTAGTTATTATTTTAGCTCATCTTTGTTATAATTTTTATCATAATTACTCATTCAATTTATTTGTATGATCATGTGGGTTTAGTACAATTTATTAATATCATAGCTATTTTGTATGTCTATATAGATTTTACAAATAACAAAACAATGAAAAATATTTTATAAAATATATTTTTGGATATAACAGATCGAAGAAGTAATTATTTTTAAGCAAATACACCTCCAAGTAAAACATATTATAGTTTTAATATTTTCATAAACATATATTATATAGATTTCATAGTAATAATGAGTAATTATTATTTTACATTATTAATTATATAACTAAATTTTATATTTTAAAATATTTAATTTATATTGCTAATAAATTGTGAAATTTAGTGTCAACGTATTTATATTAGATTAATTATACCAAAAACAAATCCATAAATTGATTCTTTGTAATATATTTTCCAATCATCATATACCAATGTAGAACAAATTTATTCAATATATTATATGAAATATATGAAACAAAGTCCACTTTTAAAGAGTACATGTTTTATAAATTTAGCAAGATACAAGTATTTTTATTATAGAACGTATAATTATACAATGGTGATATGAAAAACAAATATCAACATTTAACAAAAAGTGAAAACCATCATCCGCGCGGGCGCGTAAATTCTACCTATGGAGGATAATATCATGATTTGTTGATTACAATTTTAATAAATATATAATTAACTTTCGCAGTAAAACAAAATATAAACTATAGATTACTTTCTGTATAAACTTAATTTGTTTCTTAATTATTTTAAATTTCTAATATATTTTCTTAAATAAAATACACACATATTTGGATTTAAATTCAGTAAAATATTTTTTTTTAAAATATGTAAAAGCAGTGTATTCATACATAGTTACAATTTTTTAAAAAGAAATTTAATAACTGATCCAACATACATTCAATAAAAATATATATACAATACAATAATGAAAAATATAATTTTAACAAATTGCTAAAGTAACACAAACGAAAACGTTAAAAGAAAACAAAAGTTATGTGTTTTGAAATGTTTATAAGTATAAAAAAACAAACAACCGCGCGGCGCGCGGGTCCGATCCTAGTATCTATTTATTACCAGAATGTATTGTTTGATATCTTATCTTTGAAAGCTTGGTTTTGCAAAAATTAGTAACTATGTGATCTGTTTCATATCTTATTGTATGAAAGAGGGTAGGAGGTTTTCTTTATATTGTTCTTTTTTTGTAGACGGCCATTTTTGATATATTCCTCACTTGTTCAATGTTGGTCACCTAAAAAACAATTACCGAAACGTAATTTTATTATTTCAACCTTGAATTCATGAAATGTTTACGAAAGGATTATTCCCACCCACACTACATTATTGCAATACAATGGTTGCGTATGTCCCTTCCCTTAATGCCATTATCACTTGGCGCACTTTATTCTCCAGGTAATATAACAGACAACAACAACAACAACAAACACTCCACAACCTTATAACCTTTAGAGACGGCTACGGCCCCGTGAAGCCGGCGGTTTGAAACTCGCGATCCCGGTTACTTCCCTCCCCGTCACTAAGGTGTTTATGTCGTACGTCCCTTCGTATGTATAAATGGGTTCCAGGTCACCAAAAGCCTGCAAAATTGTTTCACGTTTTTAGCACTTCAACTCACGTTTCATTAGCAACCAACCAAACAAGTCAGATATGAAGGTTAGCTCACCTTTGCCACCAGAAAATCCCCTACAATTCCATTCCCACCGAGTAGTTCCCGACCCAGCGAAGCAGTTTCCCTTGCCTTCGATGAAATCCACGCCTAGTTGAACCACACAATTGGTTATACAAATGATATCATACTGAGCTATGTTTGATTTCTCCACTTACTCAAGCTAAAACAATAGCTCAACGAATGTATTTTATTAAAAAGAGATTTGTTGCTATACCTTTCCTAAACTGGCTTGACCTGGAGTCATCTGACCCGTCTCATATAGCTTGCAGAGGCGCCAACCCATCATAAACATCGCTTGAACATTACCCAGCATCTTCACAAGCTTCTGTTGGTTTAACTGGAAAGCAGCCAGTGGTGCTCCGAACTGTTTCCTCTCCAGTAGATACCTTCAAACAATATACATTAAACGGGAATTTCTTTATATGTAAGGAAATGAATGCTCATACTATGGTTACTCCTGAGATCTGGCTGGTAATACCTGTGACACATGTCGTAGACTCCCATTGATATACCAATTGGTTGCCATGCCACCATTACACGTGAGACAGCCAGGACCTATTCAAGTAAAGTACAGAAAATTTGCTAGATATCACGAAGAAAAGAGAAAGATTGTAACGTTTTGGTTGTGATTAAAAAATGGAAGAGCATTTCTGGATCATGAGGGTTTATCAGTTATCGAAGCAGTACCTTGCTTGTGTCCTGAAAAGAATTTACCCCAGGTAACCGCTCCTCATCCGGAACAAAGACATTCTGTAGTAGAATATCTCCATTCTGAACAAGACGTAAACCTATTTTGTTCGGGATCTTAGTAACCGTTAGGCCAGGCGCATCTTTCTGGACCAAGAATCTGCAAGACGGTCGCTAATCATTTTATAATGCAGAAAACAAAAGTATATCCGAAATGAATAAGGAGCCATGTATTAACACAGCAGTCCACTATGGTATTGATTAAGGTCCAATCATAGAGCAACATAATTCAGTATTGTGAACACTGAATTTTCACATCTATCATAAGTTTAAATCAAGAGCCATTTTATCAAATTCAGATTTTGGGAAACGACCTCTACACCTAAGATATAAACTGTGAGAGATCTAAGAAACCCTAGAAACTAACATACCCATTGACTTGGTTCGTTGTAGTATTCCTAGCAAGGATGACCAATAGATCGGCAAAGGTGCTGTTTCCAATCCAACGCTTTTGTCCCTGAAGTACCCAGCCTCCTTCAACCTGATGAAGTAGACAATTGAAACAAGTCAAAACAATGAAACATTTTGGTAATGGCGGAAGTAGAGCAGAGAAGATACAAGCAACTTAAAACAAGGGGGCAATGCGGTAAAACCTTTGTGGCAGTTGTTGTTAGAGCACTTGCATCGCTTCCATTGTCAGGTTCTGTCAAAGCCTTTATACATGTTCAATATACGTAATGGTATCAGCATCAGGTTTACATAACGCAAAAACTTATTCAAGGGATGCAATTCGTCTAAGATCTACGTACTCACCCAACATGTCACAGTTTTCATCTGAGCCAAATCAGGCAAATATTTCTGCTTCTGTGCTTCTGATCCACATAGTGCTGTTCTTGACCCAAAAAAATCATAAGAAAATATGCTTATGCAAATCATACCAATCTATTAACTATCAGAATAACTGGACACATGCCAAGGCACCTTACCAATAGTGAGCATGCCCAAAGAGGTATGCACCAAATTAAAAGTTCCACAACTTGCATCAACTCTAGATATTTCCGCTGTTGCAATAGCGTTGGCTGTGATGGAGAGGCCAGGACAGCCATAACCCTGAGAAAGTCAGACCAAATTAAAAACATAAACTGTCATCCACATAATAAAAGAAGAACAGGCATTGCCAATTACCTTGATGGAGCCACCAACAACACCCAAAGCCCCAAACTTTGGAATGATATGGAATGGAAACTCTGCCTTCTCCCAGTACTGAGAAGTAAGAAATCAAAACAAGAACAATTATGTTACACAAATGATACTACCAAAGTAAACAAAGAAAAGAAACATCCTGAACATGAAGATGTCTATCTCCATCACAGCCAAAGATGTCTAAAAACATTCACCTCAGTCATAATGGGAGCAACTTCTTTCTCCATGAACTCTCTCACCCTCTTCCGAACAGCCTGTTCCTCCGGAGTCAAAAGATCATTGAAATGATAATAGTCTGAAGCTGTATCAAGCATAGAAGAAAAAAACAGCTTGAGGCCACAAAATCACAACCAATCATCCAAAAACTGTATAATATCTGGAAGAGATCCTTACTGCAGGGTGGGAACTTAGAGGCTGGGGTTGCTTGAGGAAACGCTACAGATATCTCCATAGGTGGTAGATCAAAATACGAACTCTTCACCTTCTTCTCAGCATTATCTGCAACACAACGAAGAATTCTCAAATTCTCAACTCTTAAACCAAAAACTCATTCAACTACTCGTTGATACTCTTCCTATATACTGTCAATTCCATAGGTCTCCATAACACATGCATCATCTACAAATGAAAACTCTCAAAATCTCAAATTCTCAGCTCTCAGATCCAAAACTCATTCAACTACTCGTTGTTACTTCCTATATAAGTCTCAGCACTCATGAACACATGCATCATCTACAAATGTAAACAGTCTGCGAATCTAAATCCTTAAATCATCCAGAACGAAGAGAAATTTGTCAATTTCTCGAGAACTGAAACAATACAATATCAAACCAGCGAATCAAAGCTACTGCATCAGAAGACGAGACATGCAAAACAATGAGAGAGAAGGAAGGAAGACGAACCTCGATCTGCAGATGAGAGCACAGTCATGGCGATGATCGTGATAGAGATAATATCTTAGGCTTCGTGATAGGAACGAAAGTCGATACAATGAGATAGGATAAAATGAAAATATAATAATAGTCTGGATTCCTGATTCGAGATCCGGCCCGGTTACGTGGAATATACTATTTATAAATAATTTTCAGATAAGCTATTTTATTGTTTTTGGGGAAAATATATTTTTATAGAAATATTTTTGAGAAAATATATTCTATAGAAATGTTCTCTGAAAAAAAATTATATAAGAGAAATCTGTCACGATAATCTAAAAATATTTTTATCACAAAAATAAATTTTAATGAAAAAAATAATTAAAATAAATTTTATTAAAGATAGAAATATTAAGTTATACTTTAAGGTTAACTAATTTATGTTTAGTATTTTAAGTTATGGGGTGAGATTCTTGGGTGGATTCAATTTTAAAAAAAAGTAAAATTTTAAATTTAAAAAGTTTAAATTAGAAAAGTTATTTCGATTATTTTTTTTGAGTATTTTTTTGTGACAAAAACTTAAAATAAACTAGTTAAAAATTGTCCAAAATATAATTTATCTTTCTTGAGTTTTTTCATCAAATTTATCAACTAATCATGGTTTTATTTAAAAATAGAAATATATTTTTAAGAAGATCAAATCTCTTAAATATATATTTTTAAAGTTTTTTTTATAAAAATAGACCTTAAAATGATCAGAATAGAATTTTTTTATTTTGAAAATTTTAATAATTTTTAATATTTTTAATTATAAATTTCAATTCCAAAACTACACCTTATAAATCTAGATTAGTTAATCAAAGGAATATAAATATATATTTATATTTTAATAAAATTTATTTTTATCATTTTTGTTTTTGAATATTAGTTTAGAGATAAAAAAATTTAAATCTATTTTAGTCATTATCTATAATATTTCACAAAAGTAGATTTTTTGGGAGCGGTGTTTAGTGTGAAGATCGTACTTTTTCTCATAAATACAACCCACTGCAGTTAAAAATAAGATAAAAAAATTTTTTATACTCCCTCTGTTTTAATATAAGTGTCATTTAGACATATTTTACACATATTAAGAAAATAAAAAATATACTAATATACTCTTATTTAATATTTAATTATTTAAATAAAATGATTTAGAAAAACATATATTAGTCATTTAAAAGGGTAAAAAATAGATTATACGTGAAAAGTTGCATTGGAAATGCAAAATATCATTTTTTTAAAACAAAAATAAAAAGTTAAAATGACACTTATTTAGAAACATAGATAATAAACTGTATTTTTGATTTTTTTTATTGACCAGATACAAAAAGAAGATTAAACTCATGAAATATATTTGGTTGTTTTTTTTAAATGGGCCTTCAGATATATGGAGTTTTTCTTTTGTTGCTAAAGTAAATCGTAGACGTTGCGTACGGGGCCCGTCTACTTATGAACAATAAGGCGACAGATAACGAGATAGTTTAGAATTATTTAGCTACGAATGGTCGACACATTGTGTCGACACATTGTGTCGTTAACGTTTCATCAACGACAGGAGTGAACATGCATTGTTGCTATTCGTTTGTCGTTATCGCATGAGATGACTATTATTATTATGGGAGCTTTGAAAATTAGTTCGTAAGAGAATAAAAAGATTACAACTACTAGTTAGCTTCATTACTTTGTCATTGAACGATTCCACATCAGTCAATTATGGTTCATCCATCTTTTTCTTCTCGATTTTTCAATACGAAAATGAGTTATGTTGCAGTTGTTTTTACGTAGACTACGCAAATATTTCAGAGACAGCGAGAAGTATTGACCATGCACTGACAAAAGTAAAATGATAACACAAAAATAATAGAGGAACTGGGAGGACTTTCGGTTAGACAAAGTAGTTTAATTTTCGTAAGAAAAAAAAAACATTAGTTTCATATAGCGGATGATAGCTATTAGCTAAGAATGAAAATCACATAACTTAAAAGTTCTAAACGAAAAAAAAAAAGAAACCAATTGATAATCTTTGGAGACCAAAATGTCTAAAATAAAATATTGTCATTGTTGACCCAGAAAAATTGTCTCATTTCACTTAAATATTTCAATTTGTAATTTTTTTTTACTACGGAACTAACTATATTTCGTTTTACAATGTTTAATTTTTATTAACTACCCAATAACCATTGACATACTACAAATGAACAAAGTCATTTGTAAAGTCCAGTTCCAAATAGTATAAATGATTCTAAGAGATAGTTATTTTGCAAGAACACTATTACTTAACCATATCAGAACTGCTTTCTTTTTGAACATTGATTTTATATTCAAGAAAAATGTGGCTATTTACAAAAGCAAAACATTTAAATATTGTTGTCAAACTCTATAAAAGGACGTTCAACTAATTTTAATTTTTAAACTTGGTGTCACACTAACATAAATCTGGATTCAGATTATAGAAGTGTGAATGGGTGAGTTGTAAATAAGATTCGACTAAATACATGTATGCATGCAACCTTTTTAATTGTTTTGCATACTTTCAATTGGATTCATGAATAATAGAACTCGTATTTAAATACCATCAATCAACACAGACCGAACTTTTTTGACAAGCTAATGGGGGACAAATGAACAAAAAATAAATAAAAATGGTATAGTAGATGAGTGCAATGAAACCTTGTTTTTGTAGCATACTTGAGTTTATATTCAGATGGCCCATCATGCTATGCTTTTCTCTTTCGCTTATACCACAGACTTCACGACAATTGAGGAAAAGACAAGCCCAACACAATTAGCTTTTACCAAAAATTCATCAACTACTTCTTTTATGTTTATGATTTTATTTTAAAAACTATACATTAATTCATATATATCCATCTACCTTTGTGTGTGTGTCCCGATAAATCTTGCCTTTTAAGTTATTTGTTTGACCACCAAAGTCTTTAAGAGATGTAATAATTATGATTGACCAAGTGTGTCTGTATCGTCTTAAATTAACAAAGACAACATGATGTAAAGCTTTGGGGTGGGTTAGCTTGGGGACGCTCAAGCAATGGATATCGATGGATCTGTGAGGATTTGGTGTTGAGACAATAGGATTATTTTGTGTATCGGTTTAATGGATTTTGTCAGTCAATTATATTACCTCCGTTTCGATTTAGTTGTCGTTGTAGAGAAATTTTTTTGTTTCAAAATAAGTGTCGTTTTATAATTTCAATGCAAAATTTATTAGTTTTATCTAATATTTTATTTTTTTATTGGTTGAAATGTGGTTAGGTGTATAGGTAATTGTGTTTTTATCTAGAAAATATGTAAAATTAAATGGTTTCTTAATCTACGTGTAAAAATTTAGAACGACAAGTAAAACGAAACGGAGAGAGTAGGAGAATAGGTTGCAAGAGTGGTAGAAGACACAAAAAGTGATGAGCTAATAATATCATAAGTTACACGCTGTTCAAGAAATTCGCCAACGCACTCCAAGCAAGTTGAAACCTACACTTCTTTTAACATAGTAGTACAGTAATATAATTGGTTTATTGCTAAAAAACGAAACGATTATAATTCTAAGAAAATCCTAGAAAAGTATGCAAGGTTTCAACAAATCAGCCAATAGATAGGTGTGATCTTTTTGGAAGTTAGAAAAATAAAAAATGTAATAAGTCTCCTCGACGCTATGTGTGAACGCTTTGCACATTAGCGAGATTAGTAGATATGCTGTGGTCTATGTGAATGCATCTTTACATCTTGAGATGTGGTTGGTTAGCATTAATCGAGTCATGTGGACGCATTATTGGTGTTGCATACTATGTACAGTAACTATATAATTGCTTCTCAAAACAATTTTGTGATCCACACTCCACCAAAATATCTCGCCTGACTTGTGTCTTCAGTTCTCTCCTCTCACCACTCAGTCTTTTACAAGTTAGAAACAATAATGTCTAAGACATTGTGAGTTATTTTGTCCAAAAAAAGACATTGTGAGGTATCTTTTCAAAAACAATCAATATAGCCTTTGTCTCTTTGATAACGATGTGAAAGGGGGAAAATATGAAAAACGAATGAAATCAGTAGTTTGGAGATTTGGATAATAAATTTTAAGTGTTAGAGTAAAATAACTGAAAAGAATATTCTTTTTTTTTGTTTAACCCTGAAAAGAACATTCTTAAGAAATGTAAATGATTATTTCTATTTTCTTTATGCAGTGAGGAGTATCTATTGAGATACACTGAACTGACTTCCTAACTAATGGTAGTTGGTGAGTTTCATATGCACACTAGTCAAATCCCTTATACATTATATAGATCAAAGGCAGGAGTTGAAATTTCATGAGTCTTAAATAGTTTTATAAAAAACTTTTTCTACATAATTTGAGAACTTTTATCTATGTAAAAAATCTCTAAAACTTTTCGGAGCCAAAGATAATATTTCATCCGACTGTCTCCAAATCTAACGTTGTAATAGAACATCACAATTTTTGAAATATGCCATGTCATTATTAAATGACTCTTATAATCCTTAAAGAAATAAAAATTAGTCTATCTAAATATATAATATATTTTTATTAAATAATTCTAGATCAATTAGTAATTACAAATATTTGACATCGAATAATGCATGAGAAATTTAAATGTTCCATGAAATCCTTTTATTATGTTGTCGAAAAAAATAAATCCTATAAAGTGTAAGATTTACCAAACAAGCAAAGACCGTTTTTCAAAAAGAAAAAGAAACCAGAGAGACCACATCATGATTGAGTTTTACAAAGTTAGAAAAAATATCACTTAAAAAAAATATATCAAAAGTAGAGAGACCTCAAGCTACTCATCATCTTCACCGTACGCTACTTCGATCTATGCTCTTCTCTCTCTCTCTCTCTACTCTCTATCTAGCTTTCATAGATTCCATTGTCACAATGTGGAGCCCTAGATTAGCTTAGAGCTTCTCACTTCTCAGAGATCTATCTACCTAACCAAAACCTCGAGACTCTGCGCTACACCCGATGGGGAACTGTTGCAGATCTCCCGCCGCCGTAGCTAGAGAAGACGTCAAATCCAACTACTCCGGCCACGATCACCACCGCAAAGACGCAACCACTGGTAAAAAACCGACTCCGATTCGAGTCCTCAGCGACGTCCCCAAGGAGAACATCGAGGACCGTTACTTACTCGACCGAGAGCTCGGACGCGGCGAGTTCGGCGTCACCTACCTATGCATCGAGCGGTCCACGCGCGACCTCCTCGCCTGCAAGTCGATCTCGAAGCGGAAGCTACGAACCGCCGTGGATATCGAGGACGTGAAGAGAGAAGTGGCGATTATGAAGCATCTGCCTGAGAGCTCGAGTATCGTGACGCTCAAGGAGGCTTGTGAGGACGATGGCGCTGTGCATTTGGTGATGGAGCTTTGTGAAGGTGGTGAGCTTTTCGATCGGATTGTTGCGAGAGGGCATTACACTGAGCGCGCTGCCGCGGGGGTTGCGAAGACGATTGTGGAGGTTGTGCAGTTGTGCCATAAGCATGGGGTGATTCATAGGGATTTGAAGCCGGAGAACTTTTTGTTTGCTAATAAGAAGGAGAACTCGCCGCTTAAAGCTATTGATTTTGGTTTGTCGATTTTCTTCAAGCCAGGTGTGTTACTGCATTGCGGACTTAGATTCTTTGATCATCTAGGTTTTGGAAGTTTCCATCTACAAGCTTGAACTTATTATCAGTGGTAGTATAGAGGGAAAGCTTCTTATTTTGCAGGCTCATTGTTTTTTGTAGGCCTGAGCGTTCGGGTTAGTATTTGGGTTTCAGGTTCAGCCTCTTAGGTCCTATTCGGGTTTTATATATGTTACTGGGGTTCGGTTAATAATACTTCGAGTTAGGATACATTTGATAGCTGTATAAAACATATTTTGGATCGGAATTCATTTTGGATTCGGATAATCTCAGTTCAAATTCATGTATTTTAGATATCATATTAAAATAAACATATAAATAAGTATTTGAAATATTTACTTAGGTTTTTAATATTTATTTTGGATATAAATTTAGATTATTGGTTGTGTTTTGGTTTATTTTTTCTTAGATTATTTGCGTAGGTTCGGTTAATAACACTTCAATTTTTCTATATTATCTTACATATCCCATTCGGATATTTTTATAGCAATCAGAATTCGGATTTAGGTTTTTTGGTTTTGTGTTCGGTTCGGATCTAGGTTTTGAATTTTTTTCCCAGGCCTAGTTTCTTGGTTGATACCTCATGCAACTTGGCCAGTTTCATTGCCCTTAATGCTATTATCTTATAAAGCTTAAAACATTTTCAGGTGAGAAGTTCTCGGAAATAGTTGGCAGTCCATATTACATGGCACCTGAGGTGCTTAAGCGGAGCTATGGACCTGAGATAGATATATGGAGTGCCGGAGTGATTCTATATATTCTGCTCTGTGGAGTTCCTCCCTTCTGGGCAGGTCTGTTCACACCTTCCTCGCTTCTTTATTCTCCTCTTCCTGAGCATTTGCTTATTGATTCTTATAATATGCATTTATGTCATTTCCCAGTAAGTTAACTATGTGTATTGATTCTTATAGTACGAGCAAGCTCGTTTTCTTTATTTCAGACAGTTTTTCTTTGAAACACAGAGTCGGAACAGGGAGTTGCTCAGGCTATTCTACGCGGTATTATTGATTTTAAGAGGGAACCGTGGCCAAACATTTCAGAGACTGCTAAGAGTCTTGTTAGACAAATGTTAGAGCCTGATCCAAAGCGCCGACTGACTGCAAAGCAAGTGCTTGGTACATAGAATCCACCTTTGCCCCTACTCTTACTCTGCATCTGTTACTATCTCTTTGCCACTGATCTGGAGAGAGTCCAAAACATTCTTTATGCTTATTCCTAAATTTAATTTTATTTCTCATTTTGTAGAGCACCCATGGATTCAAAACGCTAAGAAAGCTCCAAATGTCCCTCTTGGAGATGTTGTGAAGTCCAGATTAAAGCAATTCTCAGTGATGAACAGATTCAAGAGAAAAGCTTTGAGGGTTTGTTAATCTCCGATTAATTATTTGCATGAGTCGCTTCTTAGATCAAAGCTATCTTACTAACCTTATTCCAAACTAGGTTATTGCCGAGTTCTTATCTTCCCAAGAAGTAGAAGACATCAAAGAGATGTTCAACAAGATGGATACTGATAAAGATGGTATTGTGACCATCGAGGAGTTGAAAGCTGGACTTCGTGATTTTGGTACACAGCTAGCAGAATCAGAAGTTCAGATGCTTATTGAAGCGGTGCGCATATATCTCCCTTCAACTTCCTTCATATTTTTTTTTTTAAATTATTGATTTCTTCACCAAACAAGTAGAGTCAAACTTTTTTTGCATGGTCCAGTCATTAATATGGTAACTGAATTTTCATATTTATATAAACATAGGTGGATACTAAAGGGAAAGGAACACTAGACTATGGGGAGTTTGTTGCAGTCTCTCTCCACCTGCAAAAAGTAGCAAACGATGAGCATCTCCGCAAAGCATTCTCCTACTTTGACAAGGATGGAAACGGGTACATTTTACCCGAAGAGCTTTGTGAGGCCTTAAAGGAAGATGGAGGAGATGACTGTGTGAATGTCGCCAATGATATATTTCAAGAAGTTGACACGGATAAGGTAAGTGTCAAACCTTCTTTGCATGGTATAACCTCATGTTCAAAAGATCTTTCTTTTGCAAAAATAGCTGGAAACCAAAGTTTAAAAACTCTTTTTGGGATATTTGCATGATATCAAAGAACTTGAAATTACAGACTTGCAAATAGGTAATGGCAACATGCGTTGCAAAAGTCCTTAAAGCCTGCGAGGACAGAACATGTGGCTTTAATCACTTTTTGTTTTGTTTTGTTTTGTTCTGTTGTGTAAGCGGTCCCCATAAACTAAAGCAAGAATGATTTCCATGTTGAATGTGCTGGAAATGCTTTATGTAGAGAGTTCACTTATCATGTAGTTAGTATGAGAGATGTGTCTTATGGTTATGGACTAATATGGATTACTGACACATTAGGATGGGAGAATAAGCTACGAAGAGTTTGCGGCGATGATGAAAACAGGAACGGATTGGAGAAAGGCGTCTCGACATTACTCGAGAGGGAGATTCAATAGCCTAAGCATCAAGCTAATGAAGGACGGATCTTTGAACCTAGGCAACGAATAGCAGTAAGCCCGCATTAGTTTTTTTTTGTAGAGTTTGTCTCTCACGTCACGTCCTCCTCCTTCACGTCACGGACCCAGAATTAAATCTTTTGTTTCGTTGTAAATCTTTCGTTTTTAACTTCTTTTTGGGTGATTATTGCTGTCTCTGTTCTTATTGTATTTGTTTGTGAGGCTGTGTTGTGTTTGTTTAGTTTGTTGTGGTAGAAATGCCAAGGACATGAGAATCAATGTTTGATGTGTAGAAGATAAAACAAGGACCGTTATGGTAATGATGTTGTAATATTCTTTTGTCGTCCTTAGCCTCTTTAGTGATATGAGCAAGACAGTTTAAACTTTTGAATACATCATCTCAAGCATTTTTTTTTCTTTTTTTTACATAGATATAATCAATATATCATGAGGCTGATTTCAAACTTAACAGAAAAGCTACCTAGTATAGTACCTACTTACCTTGTCCCAACTCTTAGACCATCAACATCAAGTGACTGACTGCACCAGCAACACCCCTACATTATTGACCTGCAAAGCTATCAAACTATCATTCAACGTCCACAAAGAGATGCAGTTCAGGACCTAGAATGATCCATCCAACCAACTCTATCGTGTCCTTTATTGGAGCCGAATCACTCATCTTATAGGAAACAAAGTAATAACAAATTAAACCACATTTGCTTTCTTTTTAAAGTTGGCATTAACAGCCTACTGCAAGCATTTTTCAACAAGATTTGAGTGTATGTAAAAATTAAAAAATCCAGTTTAGAGTGAGTAGACAAGTTTGCCAATTAAACAAACATATCGAAGTTTCCCAAATTTAAGTTCACAAACTTGTAAGATAATGTGATTGTCTGAAAATAATATCATATGTTCTTTGATATGAATTTTTATATGTAACATTGCGATCTACTGTACAAAAAGATTAATCTGCACTAATCCTGCGTGTCCTATTTTAGTTTTAAAAGTATAGAAGAAGCCCATGAAAGCCATTTAGATTTGCTTGGAACTTGGAAGAAGCCCATAAAAGCCCAAATTAATGCCCGAGCCCTAATGTCATCGCGCCATTTGACGTGAACAGAGAGTAGCCATTTTCTTATTATTTGTTTATTTTTTGAAACAAAACCTTTTTAGCCTTATCTCTTTTCCCTCTAAACCATGGAAGACGTAGACAGAGCTACTCTCACATTCCACCGTATACCTTCCCTAAATTCCTCCATACTCACCTCTTCTCCGTCCAAATCCACCACCGTAAAGTTTCACCGCCGTGTTTTGCGGAGTTCCGCTCTTGGAGATGTTAGTTTCGGGAGTAAATTCGCCTGCATTACCATGGCGGAGAAGTGCGAGCAGAGGGAGTTCTCTCCGTCGCCAGCTCAGCTTCTGAGCAACCCTCTTGCTATCCTTGCTCTTGTCCCCAAAGATGCCGCTATCTTCGCCGCCGGTGCTATTGCAGGAGCCGCCGCTAAAACGGTTACGGCTCCACTTGACCGTATCAAGCTTCTTATGCAGGTTTAGTTTATTAAATAATGATTAGAGAAGTAGTTACGCTCCTTCTTACAGTTTATTGTTAAAGTGATTGTTTATGTCATGTGAGTTTGTTATTACTTCTTTTGGAACAATGGTTTTCATATTGCAGACACATGGTATAAGAATTGGACAACAGAGTGCAAAGAAAGCAATAGGATTTATCGAGGTATGTTCTGTCTCCTGGCAGCATAGCCTAAGGAAACATAAGTTTTGGCCTAAAGAGTTAATTTACTATAGCTAATAAATTATTTAAAATTGTTTATGGTGTCCAAAATCTCAGGGTTTGCCCTGCTTTGTTGTTGCTTTAAGTCTTTTCATGTTCTACTAACTGATGCAAGAGTTATATTTGCAGGCAATCACTTGGATAGGCAAAGAAGAAGGGTTGAAAGGTTACTGGAAGGGAAACTTGCCTCAGGTGATAAGAGTATTGCCTTATAGTGCGGTCCAGCTTTTGGCTTACGAGAGTTACAAGGTGAGTCTGTGTCATCACTAGCTCACAAGCTTGTGTGAGAGTTAATTTGACTGCCTATTGCAATTTTGCTTGTTTTCTTTTGTTACATGTATTGAAACTGGCTACATTCAGCTTAAAGCAAGAGTTATACACTTTTTGGTTCTGTCTCTGTAGTCACTTGTACTTCTTTTTACTGATGCTTACACATTTTTGAATATCAGAAACTGTTCAAAGGTAAAGATGATCAGCTCTCAGTAATTGGAAGACTTGCAGCTGGTGCTTGTGCTGGCATGACATCTACTTTGGTGAGAGTTATTGTGAATTTTTACTGCTTGCTAGAATTGTTTATCCTTTTTTCTTATGTGGTTTACTATTCGTGAGGTTTAGTTAGAGTTTCTTCATTGTAGTTTTGCCATTCAAGTAACAATTTGGTTTAGGAGTCATTCTGATTCTTGCATCTTGATGATCCCTATGCAGCTGACATACCCACTAGATGTTTTGAGACTGAGATTAGCAGTCGAACCTGGCTACAAAACAATGTCTCAGGTGAATTTCTTATTTTATCACTCCTAGGCTTAGCCTCTCAAACTCCAATCCTCAACATTCTTACCCTCTTTTTGCCTTGTTGATAAATGCAGGTTGCTTTGAGTATGCTCCGGGAAGAAGGCATTGCATCTTTCTATTACGGCCTTGGACCTTCTCTTGTAGGGATAGCTCCATATATTGCTGTTAACTTTTGTATCTTCGATCTGTGAGTCTACTAAACTTTCATTCCATATGTTTCAAGTACACATACGGCCATACCAAAGAAGGAAAGCTAATATACTTGTTTTCTCCATTAACTGAGGACAGTGTGAAGAAGTCTTTACCGGAGGAATATAGACAAAAGGCACAGTCGTCACTATTCACAGCTGTTCTTTCTGCTGGTATTGCAACACTAACATGTTACCCTCTCGACACTGTGAGACGCCAAATGCAAATGAGAGGAACTCCATACAAATCTATCCCTGAAGCATTTTCTGGTAAACGCAATGTACTTGTACAATACATGTTATGCATGGAGCAAAAGACTTGAATTTGAACTGAGACAGTTCTTTTTACATCTGCTGTTGCAGGAATTATAGACCGTGATGGGTTTATAGGCTTGTACCGCGGCTTTTTACCCAATGCATTGAAAACTCTACCAAACAGCAGGTTAGAGACTTCTTGAAACATAGAATTAGCAATTCTCAGTGCATTTTATTTTGATGCTTCTAGGTTGTAGATTGGATCATATTGGGTGATAATAATAGTTCTGATAATTTCATCATCAATATGTATGATGTCTTAGTAACCTCACTTTATCTAGTAAATATATATTGCTGTTTATGTTTGTTATGCAGCATTAGGCTTACAACCTTCGATATGGTGAAACGCCTTATCGCCACAAGTGAGAAGCAGCTTCAGAAGATCACCGATGATAATCGGAATAGAGACCAAACTTGACAACCATTTTCTTTACTTTTGTTGGAACATGAAAGTTTTGGAGCCGCTAGAATATTTTGCGCTGAGAGCGACTAGTTTTACATTTTTTATTTGGTTTGTTTGTTTTCATTTTGTTAGTTCTTTGGACCTGCAGTTATACTTCTTTTTCTGGACCTATTTTGGTGGAACAAAACTCAGAACTGTTTCGCTTTCTTAGGAAAATGAAGAAGAAAAACACCATTTCGAGATCTATAGTTGTCAAACACACAAATTTACAAATTACGCCAGCTTAAGGACCTGCAGTTATGCCCAAGATGCACAATCTGATCTGTCTCCAGTTTAGTCTTCTTCCTCTTCATCATCATCTTCTTCATCATTACCAGCCTTCTTGCCCTTTTCTAGCTGCTCTCATGCGGAGAGATATTAAGCCAAACATATTCTTCAGAACCTACAACTCAAAACGAAGACACAGTGGGTCATGTATAAACTCTGCATTGTTTAGAGGAAGTGTTACCTCCTCACTGGCTTCATCTTCATTATTGACATTGGATATAGAATTTTCAGTCTCATCACTACCTTCTTCTTGCCACATAAGTGTTTGTCTATGCGCCAGATGGGTTTATGAGTTACCATTCTTTCGTTGTAACCTCCAAAAACATCACTTGTGATCTTTGAACCAGAAAGTGTATAGAGTGTGACTTCCATTTCTGCCCTCCAGATATTCCAACCTTAACAAAGGGAAATGACTAACTACATACATGTAAGAGTTTCAAGGAATCTGCCAAATGCTTACAGCAGAGACAACCTTCACACTTGGATTTTCTTTCTTGACATTTTCCTGAAACCTTCTCTGAAACATAGAAACCAACAAGTTCAACTTTAGAACAGAGCAATCAAACCAGTAAACCATGGAACGTTTGTAGGAAGTTCAACAAGCATGCATCTAAGAATACTTGCATGAGGACAAAGAAGGCACTAGGAGCTCTTTTGGGTTTATTTGGGTCCTTTTTGATCTTCTTCTCTTACGAGTCTCTCGCTTGCTAAGTTTCTCAGCCGGTGCCTTCCTCTTAATCAAACTTTTATTTTAGAGATCACAATCACAAGAAGCACTGCTAAAAAAATAAAAACCCTAGAAATGTTTTCTACTAGGTTCCTAAATTATGAAAATTCTAGTTTTCAAAAGAAAAATTCCATAAAACTACCCAACTAAATTTCATTAAGTTTTTTAATACTCAAATTTTTTTGATACCTAATTTAATACTTCAACTAATTATTTAACTCATTATAATATACAAATTTTTAAAAATACGCTCATTTTAATACCCAAACTTTGTTTATTTTAATTAAAAATATTAATAAGTTTCAAACAAAATTTAAAAAATCTCCAAAATCTAAGAGAAAATATGAAAATTTTCTAATTTATTTTTAAAAATTAATTTTGAATGTCAAAAATAATTTTGTTTTCTAATTTATAAAACAAACTAAATTCAATATTTAAAAATTTAAAACTTTATTACAAACTTTAAGATTATGCAACATTTAGTTACTTTTATTTTTCAAACAAACAATAAAATTAGAACTTTTTTAGAATTGTTTGTAAATTTTAGAGATTTTTAAGTTTCATTTAAAATTTATTGGTATTTTAACTAAAATAAAAAAAATTTAAATATTAAAATGGGCATATTTTTTTATATAATATAATAACCAAAATAATTAATTGGGGTATTGAAATGGATAGCTAAAAAGTTTAGATATTAAAAAGTTTAATAAAATTAAATTGAAGTATTTTTATGGAATTTTATTAGCTTTGATAATGAATAGTATTCGTTAGCTATTAGTCTCTTTCTGTTTGTCTTCTGGACTTGTTTATATATTCATGATGAGTGTCTTTACCAATAAAAACACTAGTATCTAGTTTTTTTTTATGGATTTTGCTTTTCAAAATGTTTTAATGAAGCTATATGAATATCCAATGTGAGTCTTACCATTGGGAAAAAAAACTCATGAATCTATTTGAAGAAATTTAAAAGAAACTAATGGTCTATGAATACTATTTATTATCGAAGCTTAGAAAACACTTTTCAGAAACTGATGTTTTTATAATTTATGAACCCCTTATAAGATGTGTGCACTAATAACTCTCACAGATTTGTGAATGTTTTCATTCATGACTCATCATTCTTATCGTTTGTAGCACCAAACAAGATTGATAAATGTAAACACTTGAACGGGAAAACATAATAAAAGATGATCATAGAAAAAAAGGGACAATGAGGCATAAGTTAAAAAGATATGTCTGTTACCAGTTACATGTTAAACCTTGGATTGACATTCCCTGGTTAATAAAAAGTAATAGTCCAATAGAATCTAAGTGTTTTACCTCATATAGCTGGCAATTGATATGATAAACATTTGATGAAAATCACATGAGGTCTAAGATGGGGCAAGATTTGGACATATATTGAAATTCCAAATAGTATCAATTCCAAATTTTCTTATGCATAACTTATGCATATGTTTGTATAACTTGAAATCTAAACCCAAACCAAACCAATTCGAGCATGTTCAAAGTGGTTGAGTCTCATTTGAGTTAAAACTCCCAAAGGGTTCGAACCCATATTGGTACCAATTTCCGAGCAATAAGTTCCGAGATACTTTCCAGTTTAATCTGGTGACTCTGCGCCGGAGTTAACTCTTTGTGCGGCTTCTTCTTTCCCATATGCAAAGCTTTCATCTCAGAGCTTTCAGAGCTTTCTGGTGATTGTGTCTCAACCATTGTTGAGGCCTTAAATGAGGTAATCTAAATTACCTCTCTTTTGGTGTTACAAAAATTGAAAAAAAAATACACAATAATTATAATTTGATCCAAATTGGTTTAAGAGAAATAGATGAATGTGGTTTAATGGTTAAAGTATCTAAATGAAATTTGAACTAAGATGAAAAATAAATTAATTATATTTATTAATTTTATTTTATCAACTATGTGAATTTTGGATATTTAAGAGTATTTATAAAGAGTTTGATATAGATTTTTGGTTAATTTATGTGGATGATTTGTTGGATTGTAGCATTAAAATATTATGGTAGAATTTTATTATTCATGTGTATTTAATGTAGCCGAAAATTAAATGAAAAAGAGAAAAGAAAAAAGGAAAAGTATATTTTTAAAGCATATGTTTTTTTTCTAAAGCTTAGAAAATATTGTGGGGGGGATCATACAACAATTTCTTTTTTTGCTTAAGCTTTAAAAACTAAACAAAATATAATTAGTAATTTTTATGATTGTAGATAGATATTAAAGCTAAATACACTTGCTACATTCCAACCAATAACTCTTATATTCTGAGTAATCTGGATATTATAAGTAATCAGATTTTCGAGTAATTATAATTTTAAATACTTTTCATGTTTTTTAATGTTTGGTTGATTTAGATGTAAGGTCAAGTTCCATCCAAGATTATATAGATCTGAATAAAGCTTATGAATATGATACCAAAAATTGTAAAATCCAAAGAAAAAATTCAAATCGGGACCAAACTTCCGCCACTACGACACAAAACAATAATAGTTTGTCAGTTTTGATGAATAATTGGTAACATTTTTATTTGCAGGCTATATAATACTAAAAAGAAGTTGTTTGATTACAGTGAATAAAATTTGGTATTTGATTAAAACTTTTATATGCGATCAAACCAAACCGATCACTACACAAACCTACGCAGCTGCAATAGAATAAATATTGGTGAGCGAACAAACCATTCTTCTTTTGGACAGGACCACTACATGTACACACATTTTGATCTGTTTTATTAGAATAGATACATCAAAGTTGAAAACTGTGTGAAACCAACAAGGCTAAGACCAGAGTGACATAGCCAAAAAAAGCAAAATTCGAGACTGACACGCATGAGGGAACTAACAAATAACACACGGTTTAGACAAAAACAAAGAAGTTAACTTGTCACACAAACACAAACTACACTGTTTGACTCACGGGTCAGCTTCAGATGGTGTGGCCACTTTAGGCTTCATATGAGAAGGTGGATTGTGCTTGAGTCTCGTGATCACTTGACGCATACGAGACAAATCAGTGGGCTTCCCTGGTTTTGGACCCTGTATCACAGTTACAGAAGCTTCCTTCTTCTTCTTCCCTTTCTTCTCTAAGACCGGTACTTCACGAGGAATGAGTTCAGCAATAGCCTTCCAGCTGTTTTTATCAGCTTCAGCATAAAACTTTTCTTGGCTCTCCAAAAACAACTGGCAATCAAAAAAATACATGAGAACAAGTATAAACACAAAATCTTGAATGGTTATATTACAAGTTACAAAGAGACAAATCACCTTCTCTTTCTCGCGGTTGGACTTCTTGTTGTTTTCAATAGTAATGCTACGCTTGCTATGGAACTCGGCCTTGTACTGCTCTGCTGTTTCTATAATCTGCTGAACCATTTCTTTCTCCTTCTTCTCCTTCTCTTCCAATCTCAGAGCATTTAGCCTTGATGAAACACACACACAAAACACAACACTTTCCAATATAAGCTAATCTAATTAGACATTCATAATCATAGATTATGGCAAAAAGGTAAATGTAATCATATCAACCACAGTTAGTAACAGAGTCATTCACACGGACTATACTTTAATTTTGGTTTACTTTCAGTTTCATGGAGATAACTTGTTGTACAAACTACAAGACTCCATGGAACTATGTTTTGGTCAACGTTTGGAGTTGACTTAGTCAATGGATATTTAACGGATTGGCTAAATTAGGGTTCTGAGAGCAAAGATTAATCTAAAGTAGGGTTCTAAGAGCAAAGATTAATCTGAATTAGGGTTTTAATAGGAAATATTAATCTAAATTAGGGTTTTAAGAGCAAATATTAATCTAAATTAGGGTTTTAAGAGCAGAGATTACTTGCGTGGTGAAGCAAGTAAAGGATCAAAAAGCTGCATGCACGAAGAAAGTCTTTACCTTCTCCACTCCCTGAGAGCAAAACCTTCCTCTCTCTCCATGACTGATGGAGGAGGCAAGATCGGACCGTTAGTATCATCGGAACCGTTTTTCAACGGCGGAGATTGAGTTTCCGGTAGTTCCCTCTGCGGCGACGAGAAATCTTCTTGGTTTGACTGATGAGAAGAATCGCCACCGCCTGGTAAGTCTTTCTCGAAACTGGAGAAGGAGGAGTCGAACCGCTGCGACTGGAATCGAGACTCGTAAGCCGTGTAGTTTCCTCCGTCGCCTCCATCTACTTCCGGCGAAGGGTTTGACTCACCGAGTTGTGAACCGTCGTTGCTCAAAGATGACGACATGGCTTCTCCTTAGCTTCTGTTTTTTTTTTCTTTCTCGAAAAGTCTTTCTTTGCTCTGTTTTGACGGTTCACACTTGTTGTGTCGTAACGACGAAGTACTTCTCAGAAAACCGTTACGTGGTGCTTTACTATTGGTTGATGAGTAAAGACCACGGAAGTAGTGAAAACGATACATCGTGGATCTGACTCTATCTGATTATAACTTACGTGTCCTGTTGTTTATGGTGAAAACTGAAAAGTAGCCTTCATATGGTGGACCTTGCTGTAGGCGATTATAGCGCCAGATTTCTTGATGGGCTTTTATGGTAGCCTTTTTAGGACACATTCAAGAAACCTTTGTATTTTTTGGATCCACAGAAAGCAGATTGTAAAAACAAATCAATTTCCTTTTAATCAATAAATAAATCATTTGAAATCAATTTAAGGCAATTCTTACAAATAGTCCTTAACTTTCCGAAAAAATAATTGAAATAATCATTTTTATTTTTTGAAAATTTTAATTTTTTATTTTAAAACTGTAAACTCACCTCCAAAATTTCGTCTCATAACTTTAAACTCTAAATATAAATTAGTCAACTATAGGATATAGGTATATATTTACACCTTTAGTAAAAAAAATGGTCATTTTTCTCTTTACAATTTTATTTTTGTGATAAAAAATTTATATCTTTTTTTAGGTATTTTTATTAATTTCTTTTGTAACTAAATCTTAAATAGATAAATTTATAGTTAATTCCTTTTAGTTTAAAAGTTGCTACTGAGAGTTAATTTGTTAGTATAGTATACATTGTTAGTTTATACCATCTCCAACCCCACTTCATTTTGCACTTTTTGTTTCATTTTAAAGTAAGTTTTGTTCCAAACCTACTTCATTTTCTATTTCAAAATTAAGTCATGAAAAGTGTTGATAATGTTAAATTTGTATTCAATAATATTTATGTTGAAATAGTGTTAAAATAAAACAGTTGGGTAAAACTTGTAAATAAAAGTGTTGTTAAAAAATAATGATAAAATAAAGATGGAATATATTTAGAATATTCCTTTTACAAAGAGAAAATAAAACAAATCATTAGAGTAAAAGTTGCTTCGTTTTTAACTTCATTTTCAAAGTGAATTTTTGAAGATAAAAATAAAACCAATCATTGGAGATGCTGTTAGAATGAATAATCATATGACCTAATCGCTAACCAAATAAAAATGTTGGGCTTCGTATAAAAAAAAAGAATGTGCCATCGTTGTACTCGTACATAGATACTTGTATGTAGGTCTGAGTATATTTACCCACAATCGAAAAAATAAAATTTAACTTAGATTTAACTACCGTGAATTATCCTAACAAGTTTTATATTTTTAGAATCAAAAAAATTAAAATTAAAATTGAATTGAACCAAAAATAAATGAGTATTTAAATATCTATAATATAAAAAATTATAAATATTAATTATATATATTTTCAAATTAATCAAAAATTAAAATATTATTTCTAAATTGAATTATTCAAAAAATTTTATTCAAATACTTAAATATTTAAAATTATTTGAGCTATTCTATATTTTCTCTGAAAATATGATAATGTGATATTTAATTTAAATAACATAAATTATCCTATCTTTATTCATAATTAACAGAAAAACAAGAATTGAATCATAATTGAATTAGATCTGAAATTATTTTGGATGTTAGTTAGTTCTTGATCTTGTTATTTGAATCAAAATAAAAAGTTAAAATAATAAAACAGAAACCAAAAGAAATTTAGTTTTATATTTCTTACTTTCTTATAAACAAAAAAAAACTGAAAACCAAAAGTTGAACTGAACAGATACCTAAAATGCATAGGTCTATTTGCATGTACCCAGTAACTTTTAGGTCTCGCGGGCATTTGACTTAAGACGAAAAAAGAACATAGGACATCTCTCTTCTGTAACCAAACCAGATGTTGATCAAAGACACGTACCACAAGGCGCAGCACGAGTCCACCATGTGTCACATGCATTGTTCTTCACATGTTGGAAGGATTTTTTTTTATGATGTGTCGGAAGGATTATTTGATCAATCTGAAGTAAAAAGGTCGCTTTGGAGAATGTACTGTCTACTAGTAAAAACACGTTTACATTCCCAGAAACTGTTTTGATTAGCCACACAAATCTATCAATAAATTATTTCCTAGTTAGATATTAATTGCGAAGATGTATAACGGCGAAAAAACTTTGTATCCTAGAATGCTTATGATTGGTAAATTATCAATGGGTGTTGAATCCAGAAAAATGTATCATATTCGTCCCAATAGTAACTGAGTCAAAACAAAAAAATTATATTCTAATATATGTACATGTTAAAAATACTCATCAATTTAAATTTCCATGTATTTGAGATATTTTAATAAATACTTTTTGCATTATTTGAAATAAACTATTGGTTCTCCTGTATCTTTCATTTCCGATTATTGTTGAAGACCGTATATTTAATGTATTTGTCTCTTTCCATATTTTCTATTTAAATACGTTTATTCATTTGACCAGTCTTGAAATATCGACATAATTTGTGATAAATATCTGCTGTCTAAAAAATATTCCAACTTTTTTGATTACCAAAAAAACAAATATTCCAACTTTTAAAATTTGAGCGATCCCGTAATGGATGATTAACAGTTTGGTACTATTAACCACGAGTCAGTGGTCGGGTGGTACATGACGTTCCAAAGATCTCTAAGAGACCTGAGTTTGAATCCGTTGTCATTTAAATTATTCTGACTTGTAGTTACGCGGATATGGACTAATGCTTCAACCCATTTGAATACCCGGAGAAAGGATCCATTTGTGAGTTGTACCTTTCCATAAGAATTAGTCTGGACCTCGGTCTGGGATATCCCTACGTTAAGAAAAAAAACAGTTTGGTACTATTAAGTTTAACTTTTTAATGGTAACGAAAGCCAGATGTTGAGCACGGACACGAACCAGAAGCCGTCATACTAAGTGTCACTTGCGTTGATCGACACGTGTCGGAAGATTATCAGAAGAGATTGTACTGCGTTACTAGGAACAGTCCAAGCGGACCAATTAACATTTTTGTTGTCTATATGGTCAAAAACATATGTTTGTTTTTACTGGTTCTATATTTTTTTTAATCGCCAATATATAAAAACCATGTTCCAATCCGCAAACCGTTTTGATCGGCCGATTCAGGAATTAATATTAAATTATTCGCTAGTCTGATTTTAATGGCAAAGACGTACAATTAACGATAATTATTGAAATACTTAAGGTTTTGGTAGGAAAAAAGTTACTTGTATTACTTTGCATATAGTAATTATTGCGATCCAGAACCGATTATGTCATTGACCATCCGGTTTAGACAACAAACCAAATATAATAAGAAGATGGGTAGGTACCAACATGAAAACCGTACCGTACAGTCATAAGATTTGAAGTTCGAGAAGTTTCTTTCTCATTAATCCGGAACTTTCGAAATTCCTAAGTCGATGAGAGTACTATAATTAATTATTTTAATCAATTAAATATCATAACTAGCTTTCTCACTCTTCCTCTATATAAGCCACCTCGCATCGCTTACGTGGAGATTACCTTCCTCCTCTTCCTCCCCTTTCCCTCTTCTTTTAACCCCAACTGCCATCAACGAACTTATTAAACCAGCCCACCTCGAAGTTTCACTAACACCATTGTCTTTTGTAATTTTTTTGCATTTTCGGGTTTCCAAAGAATCAAATGAATCCATTTCAGCTCCAGGAAGGTGATCCACCACCACCACCAAAACCAGTTGAAGGGTTACACGAGATCGGACCGCCACCGTTTCTGATAAAGACATTCGAGATTGTGGAGGATCCAAACACTGACCACATCGTGTCTTGGAACAGAGGAGGCACTAGTTTTGTCGTCTGGGATTTGCATTCTTTCTCAACGTTTCTTCTCCCTCGTCACTTCAAACACAGCAACTTCTCGAGTTTTATTAGACAGCTCAACACTTATGTAAGTCTTTAGTCTCTTGTCTCCTTTGTCTATGTTCTCTGACCCAAGAAGAAAAAAACAGAGCATTGCTCTGTTTTTCTTTCATCTTTCTTTCACTTTCATCTTATATATAGTTGCTGGAAAAAGAAGTGAAGTATTCTGGATTCAACTTTTAATTGGGTAATTGAAATTCAGTTTCTTTTAGTTATTTTCTAGAAACATCTAAAAATGTAGATTCATTGTGATAATGGAAGTAGAAGAAGAAGGTTCTTTAGTAAGTTCTAGAATCTTGTTTCGTGTCAACTTGTCTTCTAAAACAATTAGTAAGTTCTAGAATCTTGATTCGTGGCAACTTTGTCCTCTAAAATAGTAAATAAATGGTCATCCACCTTATCCCAATAGGTTTTGTTTATTCACTAGTCTGCTTTAAGGCTGCCCACTTGTTACATTCTTTATATTATCTTCCTATATTAAAAAATATCATAAGTCACATCTCTCCCCCAATAATTGCTGTTGTTTAATCACATATTCACATGTATTCATGTCGACTTTCGAAAACTTGGAACATTTTCAGTGGGGCTCTTAATATAGTTTTTTTCACTATGAATATAAAAATATTTTTTTAATTATGAATGTATCAAAATGATGATTTGAGATATTTTTAGGTGATTTTTTTTAATATGATTTTGATATATTTATGATAATCATTTATTAAATATAAAAGGGTCAGAGAATGTTTGGAGATGTTCTTAGATATTTCATATTCAATTTTTAATATTAACGTTAAAAATATCTTTTACAGGGTTTCAGGAAGATAGAAGCAGATAGATGGGAGTTTGCAAACGATGGGTTCTTGTTGGGACAGAGACAGTTACTAAAGAGCATCAAGAGACGAGCCTCCTTCGGTTCATCTTCTCCATCGACCAATGATCCTTGCACCGAGCTTCGTAAGGAGAAGCAGTTGTTAATGATGGAGCTGGTGTGTCTGAGACAGCAGCAACAAACCACTAGAAGCTACATCAAAGCCATGGAAAAGAGGATTGAAGGAGCAGAGAGGAAACAGAGACAGATGATGTCTTTCTTGGCTAGAGCCATGCAGAGTCCTTCGTTTCTGAATCAGCTTCTGAAGCAGAGAGATATGAGACTTAAGGAGATTGAGGATGAGGCAGCTGGGAGGGAAAGAGGTTCTTCTATGTCGGAACTGGAAGCTCTTGCTTTGGAGATGCAGGGGTTTGGGAGACAAAGGAATGTGAAGGAAGAAGATGGTATGGTGGTCGAGAGAGAGTTGGATGATGGTTTCTGGGAGGAGTTGCTTAGTAGTGAGAGTTTGGCTTCCACTTCTAGCTACTAGATGTGGGTCCTTTTAGTTGTACTCTGAAGCTCCTTAAAACACTTTTTTCTTTGTTTATTTACAAGCATTTCTTGTCAGTTTTTTCAATTAGTAGTAGTGTAAACTACAAAAGGTTTTAATTCTTTTAATGTATGTAGATAGATATAATGTGAAAATGTGTTTATTTCATTAATTCCACAGCCATATGTACCAGTGTGGTGGTTTCTTCTTACATGGACCTATTGATGTGGTTCCCTACTTTCACTCTTACCCTAAACGCTTTTCTAGATGTGATTATCTATCTCTACTCTTCTGTTTTGCATTACTTTTTCATAAGCTTCGGCTTATTGAGGTCATTTGAAAACAAGTCCACAAGGGTGAGCAGATCATGCAAGAATCTTCCAAAGTCTTTGAATCAAACCTGCAACGGTGTTCTTTAATTGAAATATTGGTTTATGCAGCTTACGGACTGCCTCAGGGGGGTATGACTCTACCGTCTTCGTACCAGCAAGAACCAATAATCTGGTGGAAGGATTCATAGACACTCCCTTTGGCAATGATGGTCACTTGTTTTGAAGCAAGACAATGGACTGGTTTAGGTACCTTCCATTGTGTGTCAATCACTGTTTCTGCTTCACAAGTAGTAGTTCCATGCTCTGCTCTAAAGTTTCTCCCAATCATGCAATCTCAAAACTTGAAACATCTACTTGTGACTCTTCCCTCTCCATAGAAAATGAAAATTCTTGTATATTATAAGATGACTACAAATAAAATAAAAAATCTGTAACCCTTTGCCCTCTGCTTAGCCGATCAAGTATCCAAAGTACAGATTCTCCAAGCCTCTTGCCACCGTAAGAATCATACATTTTGATGTTAATCACTCTGCTCTTTTATCATCAGTTCTTCAAAAATATTTTATTATTTATATTGAGTGTAGGTCCGAATGCCCCTACATCTTCATACGGCAAAGTCCAAACCATGTTAAATTAACTTTTCCTTATGAGAGTAGATCCCTTCCAATGAAATCCAACCCTTAAACTCTTAGTAGGTGATCAAATAGTTTTTTTATTGGTGATCAATACTATTTTTTTTTTTTTTTAAATAATACTATTGTTTTTTCCCGTTAAAGTTAATACAATTGTTTTGTAAATGCGTTTTGGGACTCACCATATCACAAAGTTTGGAGTTTTACTTGGGTTTTGTCTCGTAAAGATGGAAGTCAATTAGTCACAACCTAGGATCATGAGTATACATCAAATCCAAATCTCTATTATGGAGGCTAAAGTAGAAACTTTACGCCTTACAAATGACTGTTGTTTGCGTTAAACAAAAAAACAAATGACTGATGTTTGTATACTCGGTTAGGCCAACGTTCTTTTGGTGAGGGTTTGCATTTAGTCTATAGATTCTTACAACACAAGAGAAACTTTGCAGTTTATTTGCATGACATTATGCAAAAATTTCAACTGTTTGTAATTTCTCTTTTTAAAGAAGATTCATAGAAAAGCAAATGTTATTGAATATGAGCTAGCCAAGCAGAACAGGCTAGATGTAATTCACAAATACGTAACCAAATGGACCATGTAATACTTAACTATCAGAAAGAAAAATAGCTGTCGACGACCAAAAGAAAGGGTAATTAACTCAAAACAATTCATTATAATGGGGACCGACACTTTTATTATATGTTTGGAAAATACTGTAACATACGATATGATCTTTGTTTTAACATAGTGGAAAGTAGTTGATAAGTGCTTAAACAGACCCCCATATCATCATCTGAAGCTTTATTAGAAGTTGTAAAATCATAAACATAGTATCACCATTCACCAAAACAAACCCCACTTTATATCATAACTTTTATATATATAGAAATGCTAATAAGAGGCAGCGATCATCATTTTGGAGAACTCATGGAAAGAGAGAACACCATCGCCGTCAAGATCGGCTTCTCGCACCATATGCTCCGCCTCTTCCGCCGTTATCTTCATCCCCATGTCCTTCATACCTTCTCCCAACTGCATTTTCCCATAACCAAAGTAGCACACCATCTAAGATTACCACTTATCTAGTAACTCTTTGCATATTGTTATTATGTTATGACATGTAACCTTTGGTTTAAAATAGTAAAATAAGAAAATATTTACCTCAAATGCAGATATGACACCGTCACCGTCTCTGTCGAACACTCTGAATACATCTATTAACTCATCTGAGGCCGCTTCCTAATACCAATTTTTCATCAACTTTTTATTATTATTATATATATATTTCACCATTATAATTGTTTAGTATATTTATTAATGTTCAAAAAACCATTAGGCAATAAATAAGCATTTTATAAAATACTAGCAACTAGATAAATTATTTGGAATCGTTAACGAATTATTGTCGACATTTATATAAAATATTTTAATTTTTAATTAGTAATTTTATTGTAATAAATTATCAAAATTAAATTGTAAAATAAAAAAAAAAGACAAATTTATAGATTTATACAAACATTGTTGTTTAAATTTGCATATTTAAATCAATTTCAATTGATTTTAACCAATTTTGAGTAGTTAAATCGATTTGAATTGTATCAATTGGTATAAATAGGATTTTAAGAAAATCGTTTTGAAAATTGCCTAGAGCATCATTAAAACCTTGATATTTATATTGATACCTGAGAGGTGTTTTGAGCCATTATATACAAGAAATCATCAAAGGTGATGCCACCGTTGCCAAAGATGTCGACATGGCTCATCATCTCTTGAAGTTGTTCCTCGTTTGGATTCCTCCCCATAGACTTCATCACCTTCGTTAGTTTCTCCTTCGTGATGAACCCTATGTCACACGCAACCATATATATAAAGTCAACTAATAGATAGTCATCCATTTGATGATCGTTTCTGATATATATATATAGGACAAGAAATATAACAAAACTAGACAAACCATCGGAGTTTTTGTCGATGAGACAGAAGGCTTCGTAGAACTCTTGGATCTGCTCATCGGTGAAAGCATCGGCCATCTTCTAGTTGATCACAAAGAAAAGTCAACGCTTTTCTTGATGATTGTTTTTGTGAAGGAAGGTGATGGAGAAGAAAGAGAGCATTCAACTTGGATTTAAGTAGATAAACACATGACCTACCTCTCACACATCTCTTGCTGGGTCAAAAGTCAACATATATGACCTCGCGTTTTCATTATTTTTTTTCTCTTCGACACGACTCCAAGTTACGGCTTACGGGTCAATGTTCAAACTTTCTGACTTCCAAGGCTTATTTTCATATTTATTTGAAATAGGAATTAATGATGTACGGTTTCTTTATTAAAAACACCTTTGATTATACAGCTTTTTAAGTTAGGATCTTGTGTTGGGAAAATTACCCAATATTCTTCGTGAGATGAAGATGGGATTTAGACAACTAAGAGTTTAAGAAGAAGACTCTTAATATTTAGGAAAGGGATTTATTACAAAGATGAAATTTTAGGAAACTCTCTCTTACAAGTGTTTTTCTCTCTTGTTTTTCTTTTTGCTTGATGGTTACAAATGGTGCTAAGCACCCCTATTTATACTAGTGAGAGGCTAATTACAACAACTTCTACACACTTCTTTTTCTACACACATCCATTTCCACACACTTCTTTTTCTACACACTTCTTCATCTTTCTCCATTCTTCTCTAGATTTTTCTTCTTCTTGGGCTAAGGTTAATTATGATTTGTTTTGGGCTTAAGGAGGAAAAACCCAACAAATCTCCCCCTTTCCGACTTAGCCTGAAACCGTTGTCATGCCGGTGCCTTTGCAGCAATCTTCAAACTTCTTGATCGGTAATACTTTGGTCATAAAATCTGACCAGTTTTCATCTGTGTGTACTTTGTTGAGATGTATGAACTTCTCTTCAAGAACTTCTCGTATCCAATGATGTCGAATGTCGATGTGCTTTGAGCGAGAATGAAACGCTGGATTCTTTGCTAAGTGAATAGCACTTTGGTTGTCACACAACAAGCTGTACTTGTCTTGCTTTACTCCCAACTCAAGCAAGAAGTTCTTCATCCATAACATCTCCTTGCATGCTTCCGTTGCTGCGATATACTCTGCTTCTGTGGTGGATAAGGCAACACACTTTTGTAGCTTCGATTGCCATGAAACAGCTCCCCCTGCAAAGGTAACCACAAATCCTGAAGTTGATTTTCTCGAGTCTTTATCACCAGCCCAATCTGCATCGGTGTAACCGTTCAGCTCAAGTTTTCCATTGCCAAAGCATAGACACCTCTTCGTTGTGCCTCGTAGATAGCGTAGGATCCACTTAACTGCTTTCCAATGCTCCTTTCCTGGATTTGCTAGAAAGCGACTCACAACTCCTACAGCATATGCAATGTCGGGTCTGGTGCACACCATGGCATACATGAGACTGCCCACTGCTGATGCATATGGGGTAGTCTTCATTTCTTCTTTCTCCTTCTCACTTGTTGGACTTTGTTCTGAATGTAGCTTGAAATGTCCAGCAAGTGGAGTATTTACCGACTTTGCTTTGTGCATGTTGAATCTCTCCAACACCCTTTCAACATATCGTTCTTGGGACAACCATAAAAGTTTCTTTGGCCTGTCCCGAGTGATCTTCATTCCAAGAATCTGTTTAGCTTGCCCCAAATCTTTCATAGCAAAAAACTTTCCTAAGTCATTCTTCAATGCGGCTATCTTGTTGCGGTCTTGGCCCACAATCAGCATATCATCAACATAAAGTAATAATATGAGAAAGTCACCGCTTTCGTACCTCTTTATGAAAGTGCAATGATCATTCTTGGTTTTCTTGAAGTTATGATCCACCATGAAAGAGTCAAACTTCTTGTACCATTGTCTTGGGGCTTGCTTGAGACCATAAAGACTCTTCTTTAATCGGCATACCAAGTCTTCTTTTCCTGGGACCTTGAATCCTTCTGGTTGCTCCATATAGATTTCCTCCTCGAGGTCACCATGTAGAAAGGCCGTCTTAACATCGAGTTGTTCAATCTCTAAGTCTAGGACCGCTGCTAGACCAAGAACCACTCGGATAGAGGACATCTTCACCACTGGAGAGAATATTTCTTCAAAATCTATGCCTTTCTTCTGGTTGAATCCTTTCACAACCAATCGGGCTTTGTATCTTGGATTTGAGCTTCTTTCCTCATACTTCAACTTGTACACCCACTTGTTTTTCAAGGCTCTTTTTCCTTTTGGTAGCTTCATTAACTCATAGGTGCGGTTGTCTTGCAAGGCTTGCATCTCATCTTGCATAGCTTCTACCCATTTGTCTTTGTGAATGTCTCCTATGGCCTCCTCATAGCTTTGTGGCTCCCCCTCATCTGTAAGATTCACATACTCATCTCGATAGTATCTTACAGATGGTCTTGTCTCTCTTCCGGATCTTCTTGGCTCATGTTCTTCCTCTGGCTCCATTTGCTCTTCTTCTTCTTCACTTTCATCACCATTTGGATCCATGATGGGACCCCCTTCGTCATCTCCTCCAATCACTTGTTCATGATCTTGGGGCTTATGAGAATCTTCACTCCTTACAACCCTTAGCTTTGGTTTCTTTGATTTATTGATGTCTTCGATTGTTTGATCTTCGAAGAAAACAACATCTCTACTTCGAATAACTTTCCTGTTAATTGGATCCCAAAGCCTATAGCCAAAATCATCCTTTGGTGAACCAAGGTAGATGCACTCTTTAGTTTTAGAGTCTAACTTGGCTCGTTCATCCTTAGGAATGTGGACGAATGCTCTACACCTGAACACCTTCAAATGATTGTAGGAGACCTTCTTACCCGACCAAACTTCCTCCGGGATATCGTCTTCCAAAGGAACTGATGGTGTAAGATTTATAATATCCACTGCAGTCTTTAAAGCTTCTCCCCAAAATGGCTTGGGTAGTTTAGCGTGAGAGAGCATGCACCGAACTCTTTCTGTAATCGTCCGATTCATTCTTTCAGCAAGCCCGTTCAATTGTGGCGTCTTTGGTGGTGTCTTCTCTATTCTGATTCCATGAGCTTTGCAAAATGCTTCAAAAGGACCTCGGTACTCTCCACCATTGTCTGATCGAACACACTTGAGTTTTTGACCCGTACTTCTTTCTGCTTGGGCTACAAACTCCTTGAAAGCATCTAGAACTTGATCTTTTGTCTTCAAAAGGTATACCCATACCTTCCTTGAATGGTCATCAATAAAGGTGACGAAATATGATGCACCTCCATTTGATTTCTCAGACATGGAGCATACATCAGTATGCACTAGATCAAGAATATGCTTCCTTCTTGTGGGTGTAGAAGATCTTCGGAAAGCGACTCTATGTTGTTTTCCGGCTAAGCAATGATGACATGGTGTGAGATACGTACCTCTCATATCAGGAATAAGTTTCTTGCGAGAAAGTATATTAAGACCTTTCTCACTCATATGCCCAAGTCTCCGGTGCCATGTATCCATGTCGTCGCTTGCAACATTAACTTCCTCCTTGCAAAGTTTGGCTTGTGTTACGTATAATGAGCCTTCTTTTCTTCCTCGAGCCATGATCAAACTCTCTTTGGTTAGCTTCCACTTGCCACTGCCAAAATGACTATCAAAACCGGCATCATCAAGCTTCCCTGTTGATATGAGATTGAGTCTCATATCGGGAATATGCCTCACATCCTTAAGAATTATCTTACATCCAGTGTTTGATGTAAGAATAACATCCCCCTTTCCAACGATCTTGCTTCTTCCTTGGTTTCCCATTTGAACTTCACCAAAGTCACCACTTTGGTAGGTTGTGAAGAAGCTTCCATGAGGGGTGACGTGAAAAGAAGCACCAGAATCAACGATCCATGAGCTATCACCAGAGCTAAGATTACATTCTCCAACGAGATATAGGTCTTTGCTCTGGTCTTCAACAATGGTGGTAGTCTTGTCTTCATGCTTCTTCGGAGGATTGAACCGGTCTGGTTTAATATTACCTGCTTGTTGATCTTTCTTGAAAAACCGACACTCCGTCTTCATGTGGTTCGGCTTGCCACAATAGTAGCAGGTTACTCTTGGTCGTGACTTGGATCTTCTTCGAGATTGGTCTCGTCCTCTGCTTTTGTTGTGAACACGAGTCTCCTCTCTACCTCTTCTATCAACGATGTTGGCTTCTGAATAAGAACTCGAGTCTCGTTCCTTCCTCCGGACTTCTTCATTTAGAAGGCTATCACTGACGGTGTCCATGGTAAGCTTTCCCTCTGGTGCTGAATTGCTTAGAGTGACAACTAGTGTGTCCCAACTCTCCGGTAGTGAACTAAGGAGTAAAAGGGCTTGCATTTCATCTTCAACCTTCATATCAACTTTGTTAAGCTGATTTACGAGTCCCTTGAAATTATTCAAGTGCTCCATCATGTTTTGGCCATCCTTGTACTCCAACTTTACTAACCGTCGGACAAGAAGAGCTTTGTTTCGAGGCGTTTTCTTTTGAATCATAGACTCAAGCTTTGTCCATAATTCATAAGCATTTGTATAGGTAGAGACATGTTCAAAGAGAGATCGGTCAATGTACTTACGGATTACAGCAACCGCCTTTCGGTTTAGTACTTCCCACGTTTTGTCATCCTTTCCTTCCGGCTTCTCCTTCATGATGATGGGTTCGTGTAAATCCTTACAATAAAGGTGGTCTTCCATCATCGGTTTCCAATAAGAGTAGTTGTCTGTCGTGAGTTTGAACATGTCACCTTCAACGGTAACGGTAGCCTCCATCTTGAATCACACGAGATCTTGAGGATATGTTTGAACCTTGCTCTGATACCACTTGTTGGGAAAATTACCCAATATTCTTCGTGAGATGAAGATGGGATTTAGACAACTAAGAGTTTAAGAAGAAGACTCTTAATATTTAGGAAAGGGATTTATTACAAAGATGAAATTTTAGGAAACTCTCTCTTACAAGTGTTTTTCTCTCTTGTTTTTCTTTTTGCTTGATGGTTACAAATGGTGCTAAGCACCCCTATTTATACTAGTGAGAGGCTAACTACAACAACTTCTACACATTTCTTTTTCTACACACATCCATTTCCACACACTTCTTTTTCTACACACTTCTTCATCTTTCTCCATTCTTCTCTAGATTTTTCTTCTTCTTGGGCTAAGGTTAATTATGATTTGTTTTGGGCTTAAGGAGGAAACGTATTGTTCGGGTTATACAAGCAAGTTGCATTCTAATTTTCTGGTGTCGTGATAAGTAATTATGCATATCAAAGACAATTGTTTAGACATGATTAACTACATTTTCAAGAAACCTTTGTGATGAAACTAATTCTAAAACTTCAGATAAATTTAAAAATCTTTCAATTCAAGATGACTATATATATTGTCAATCATGATTGTCAAACTTGAATGTTTTCAAAATGTATGGAGCATAAACAAGTAGTTTTGTGGCGATCCACAAACGAAAAAAATCATATTAGTTTAGGTAACTATAAAATGATTATATAGGTACACAAATAAAATCATACTCAAGCAGAAAAAAATATAATCATATTAACTTCTATCAAGTTATGAATGATCCCATTTCGAAAACGTGCAAGTGTTAGTCGTGATATGTTACATGTTAGATCAAAAATTTGAGAAGTTATAAAGATGTCTTGTTTACCATATGAAAGGGCCAATGCAATTGGTTATAAATGCATTTTCACTACAGTGGGATTTTAAATAAGGTGGTTGACCAAAACAAAACCCCATATGGAAACTGAAATGTGCCTACTAATATAAATGGGAAGATACATTGGTTAATATATTCTCTGTCACTCTGTCAGTTGTTTTTATATCACAAACTTTATAATTTCTGGCATGTTAATATTTAGCTTAATAAACCAAAACATGTGATAACCCAATGAAGGATTATATTTGAAATGAACGAGCCAAAAAGGTTAAGAAAACATATGTTAGAAATCTGAAGTACAAAAAGATCACCACTAATAGCAAAATCCATGAATCGAATTGCGAATTCGAGTATGGACTGAACCTAAAACAATATCTAATGTATCAAAAATATCAGATAACTGCCTAAATGCTCCTCTAACAGTCACTACTTTTGACTAAAAAGTGAATAAGTTGCAATGTAATATATTCGTAAATAGTTGTGGTGGTCATTGCCATTTTGGTATCTAGATCCATGCCTTGATTTAGATATGTTCCCTTCTAATTAGTTCTTACCAAATAAGGACAACTCATCAAATCAAGAAAGAACAAGGGAATGTTTGATTCAGCAGAAAATATCTGATTTATAATTGGAGTCACGTGAACCGACACTCCCAGTCCACTTTAGCTAGTTGCAGATATCTCATTTATTTCCCCAAATCTTTACCTTTTATTTACTTTAGCAGCAGCTTTTTAATTATTGTTAACTAAATGTTCAATCTCCTCACATTAGTTTATGTGTAATTTAGAGCTCCTTTCCGTGTAAAATGGCAGAACTTCCTGAAAGTTTCTTTCTTCTCCCACGAATAGTAACGTCATAATGTTACATAGTAGACAAAGAAGGGGAAAGGCCAAACAGAAAGGGACAATACTAGTTAGCATCAAATCGACTAAAGCTCCATTGATCCGATCTATCAAAATATAAACAAAAGTTAGGCTTGTTTTAAATAGTAATATCAATAGATTAAGTGGTTGGAGAGGGATTCCTCAATAAGGCCCACTGAATAAACGAGCTTGGTCTGAGAGTCCGGTCTAGAAACTTGACCCAAGAGCTCAACGGTTAGAAGTTCAGTTCAAAGACTCGGCCACTAAGCTGGGCCCAAAAATCGGCCAAACTCTTTTAGGTCAAGCCGATTTTAGGGCAAACAAGAGAACAAACACGAATATAAAAAGAGGAGAACAGACACTAGAAAAAGGATACAAAAACACACACATTTGGACAGACGACAAGCTAGTTTTTTTCCTTTGTCTAGCTTCACTCTCACTGACCAAAAGTGTATTTTCCGACTCACTCTTCCCGAGTGATGTCTCTCTTTTCTACATCCTTTGTACAACATTGTAACTATTTTTGTAATAATCCACAATCAAGTTTGTTTTTCTCTTTCGAACCGACATGACTCTAATTCAACATAAACTAACCACACAAATATGGTCGAATGGTAAAGCGAGCTTGGAAAGATGCTAAGCACTCTGGGTTTGAAACCTACCAACTCATATATGTTTGCTTGTGTGGTCAAGCGACGTATCTAATTTTCGTTGTGAGTAACTATGTCTGTCTTACAGTGATGAATACGCCACTATGGTAATTAGTTGCCTATTGTTACAACTCATGATAAAGCAATAACAATACACTATTAAAAAATATGCTACATAAATTGTATGCTATTATTTATTTATTTAATAATGTGATTGGTATAAAAGTAAATGATTAATATACAAAACTATCATAAAAACTAATATATGGTATGTAATTTATTTATTTTTAAATAAATATAGATAGATTTATATTTTTAATTTATAAATATATATTATTATTATTTTAAATAATGAAACATATTTAATTCTATAAATTAAATTATATTTTAAATGTGAAATATTATTCTTTTAAAAGGTTAAAATATTTAAATTCCAAATTTTATTTTTAAAAATATAAATTATTTTGAATATAAACAATTTTTTGATATTATGAAATGAAATATATTGATTATATAAAAAATTATATATTTATATGTAAATGCTCTACCAAAAAAATTATATGAAAACATTGAACAAAGAGTATTTGGAAAGCTTGAGTATTTTATAAATGTTTTTCTAAATAATTTTCTAAAAATTGTTGATTAATAATAAATAACACAATATTTAATGTTTATGTTAAAGCAGTGCCAATTAAACTCTAAAAAGTGAATAAGTTGCAGTGTAATATATTCTTAAATGGTTGTGGTGGGCATTGCCATTTTGGTATCTAGATCCATGCCTTGATTTAGATCTGTTCTCTTGTAGTTAGTTCTTACCAAATAAGGACAACCCGTCAAATCAAGAAAGAACAAGGGAATGTTTGATTTGGTAGAAACCATCTGATTTATAAGTAGAGTCACGTGAACTGACACTCCCAGTCCGCTTTATCTAGTTGCATATATCTCATTTGTTTCCCCTAATCTTTGCCTTTTTTTGAACAACCAAATCTTTACCTGTTATCTACTTTTGCAGCAGCTTTTTAATTATTGTTAGCTAAAGCCCAAATGATCAATCTCTTCACATTATTTTATGTGTAATTTAGAGCCCGTGTCTTGCTTTCCGTATAAAATGGCAGAACTGCCTTAAAAATTATGTCTTCTCCCACGAATAGTAACTTCATACATGTTACATAATAGATAAAGAAGGGGGAAAGACTAAAACTTGCTTAACTAATAATCTAATGCAAAGTAGAACCGTAATCAGTTCAATGACCAAATAACTAAAAAGTATGGCATTGCCATTTTGGTATATAGATCCATGTCTTGATTTAGATCTATTCTCTTGTAATAGTAGTTTACCAAACACGAACAACTCAACAAATCAAGAAAGAACAAGGGAATGTTTGATTTGGTAGATAAAATCTGTATAACTGGAGTCACGTGACTTCTACCCAGTCCGCTTTACCTAGTTGGGGATATCTCGTTTGTTTCCCCAAATCTTCACATTTTATTCACTTTTCACACTAGTTTATATTTAATTTTAGAGCCCAAAAAAAATCTTTATATTAAATGGCAGAGCGCCCTGAATTTTCTTTTTGTCTTCTCCACAAGTAATAACTTAATACATAATACAAGTAAGCATCAGATCGATTAAGCTCAGTTGATCCGATCTATCAAAACATAAACAAAATTTAGCTCATTTTAAAATAGTAATATATTAGTTGAGAATTAACTTGTCATTTATGTTCCATATACCTCATGAAGCTACTAAACAGTGGGTCATCCAAAGAAGGGTTTGGCACATAGGTCATTGTTTGTTGTTTGTTGCACCTTGGAGGTCTTTTAAAATACTAGAGATCTCGACATTATCAGCTTGGATGAACCTAAACACCATACCAGATTGTAACTATTCTCGTTTAGGCATTAGCCATAATGCTTCGGGTCTAGGAAAACCAATGCTGACGCATAAACCAAGACTTGATCCAACTAATATGATCAGAGAAGCCAAAATCTTAGTGGAGGTGGAATTAGACATTAGATGACAAGTAGGGTACACATATTCCCCGTGGAGGTAGAGATTTCACGGATACAATCGATTTGTGCTAGGTTTGAAAACCTAGGTCATCAATAGAAGAGGTGTCTCTTGCCACCAAGTTACTGCAAATATCATAAACAACAAAAACAGTCAAAAGGTCAGTGATGAAATCTATGTGGTTGATATTGATCAAATGGTGAACGAACAAAGTCAATCTTGTTTGGAGAAACATAGCCATGTGTTGCAAGGTTCGTATTCTGATGATTTAAATCCTACTTAAAGCAAGGTCTTTGTTCAAGCAACACTAACTAAGGAAACATGTATAAACTCTGGAAGTAACCAATCTAAGAAGAACACTACAATAACTCAAGAAAACGCAGTTGGAGAAATGTCAACAGATTCTCTAACTATTACTCAAGAGGTAACTCTTTTTGGTGTCTCTAACTCGTAGTTATTTGATGTTACAAAGCTAACAACTAAGTATATACGCGGTCTTATGAATTTATTTTTGAAGTCTTCTGATTACTACCCATTTAGTAGCATTTAGTCTTAACTAATTGTTCGGTATACAATATATTTTATCGAAAATAACATAACCATTAACGTTAACTTCCAAATAATCAACCACTATTTCAGTGGTCAACCAACGAGCAGTCTGTTATTATATGCACTCGCTTTAAATTGGTTTGATTATATTAAAAGATTCAATGAGCTAATAATACTATTTGAAGTTGGGCTAAGCACAAGCTGAATACTTGTTACTTTTTGTATATTAAATATTTGATTTGCCTTATATAAGTAATAAAAATTAAAATTTGTACTTGACTTTCTAATGAATATTTATTATTTCGAGTAATTTGTTACTTGCAAGTTAACTGTCTAGTTTTGTTATACTTGCAAGTATTTGTAAATTATTTACAATTTTTTAAAAATATTTAAAAATTACTTACTAAATAATACTTTTTAAAAAATAGACGTGAAAGTTTATTTTGTTTACTCTATAACAAAAAAATATATAAATATTTGTGTATATTATAAAGAAAAAAAAAGAACAAAAATATGAATCTCTGAGCATAAGAGTGTTATTTACCTTTTATAACAATAAAAATGTGTTCTATAAGTAAGTAACGGATAATAACATGTCGAGTAGCAATTTTTTTCATATTTATTCCTTGTTTTGTATTTGTAAATATTTAAATTTTAATTACTTAATATCCCACTTTACAATGACGGATACTTAAAAATTAAGATGGGAATGAAGGGAGTAGCGACTAGAGAGAGAGTAGTAACGAGTGTACATGCGTAATTGAAAGTGGCTATATAATTTCTCTATTTTATAAGAAGAAATAAAACAAAAATGCGAAAAAGGAGGTCACGCCATCTGTCATGTAGCCGTTGCACCTTCCTCTTCAATTAACCCCTTTTAAATACTCTTTCAACGTTTCCTCAAACGCTCCACTTTTGGTTTCTTTGTACCAAAAAGAAAAAGAGAAGAACAAATCTTGAATCTCTTTGATGCGATGGTGAGAACAAACCAAGAAAGAGTCTTGATGATGGCATCACCTTCTTCCTCCTCCACAACCACAAACATTGAAACCGACTCCTCCGACTACTCTCTCAGCCCATCCTCCTCCTCAAAAAGCTTCATCCACACCACTCTCCCTCCCCTTATCACCACCACCCCTTACAAGCCCCTCGCCGTCCTCTCCGCTCACGTCGGCTCTGTTTCCTCACTAGCCCTCTGCGGCGAGTTTTTACTCAGTGCCTCTCAGGGGAAAGACATCATCGTCTGGCAACAGCCGGATCTCAAGATCTTCGCCAAGTTCGGACAAGGAGACGGGTCAGTGAAGGCTTTGGTCAGCGTGGGAAGCAAAGTCTTCACCGCTCATCAAGACAGCAGAATCAGAGTCTGGAAAGTCTCTCGAAGAAGCTCCGAGAACGCTTTTCGCCTTGTTGATACGCTCCCGACGACAAAAGATTACTTGGGGAAGTTTATGAAACAGAGTAACTACGTTCAGACAAGGAGGAACCATAAGCGTCTCTGGATCGAACACGCGGACAGTATCTCGTGCCTTGCGGTCCACGCTGGGATAATCTACTCAGGGTCTTGGGACAAGACTCTCAAAGTTTGGAGATTGTCGGATTTAAAGTGTCTTGAGTCCATCAAGGCACATGATGATGCTATTAACGGTCTTGTCGCCGGAGAAGGTAGAGTGTACTCCGCGTCTGCCGATGGGAAGATCAAGATTTGGGGGAAAGAGACTTCTTCTTCTTCTTCTTGTGTACATGTTCTGAAGGCGACACTGGAGGGTCGTGCGGATGTTTCGGTGAACTCGGTGGTGGTTTCCGGCGACGGGAAGTGGGTATACGGAGGAGGGTCAGATGGGTATGTGATGGGGTGGGAGAAGAGGGAGAAAGGAGGAGACTTTGAGGAGTGGAAGTTAGGGTTTGAGATGAGAGGACATAAGATGGCGGTTCTGTGTATGTGTTTGGTTGGGGACATGGTGTGTAGTGGGTCTGCTGATAAGAGCATTGGGTTGTGGAAGAGAGAAGGGAATAGTGGCAAGCTCTGTAAGTTTGGAGTCATACAAGGGCATGAAGGTCCGGTGAAATGCTTGCAAGCTTCTTATAATAATGTGGGTGCTGGATTCATGCTTTACAGTGGAGGTCTTGACAAGAGCATTAGGGTTTGGTGGGTGCCTAAACAAGAAGAGAAGAAGAGAACAAGTTTTAAGACATTGTTGATGCAACAGGGATGATGAGTTAAAGATATTCTATTTGGTATTATTTTTGTGGGTTTTCATATATTTTTTGGTTTATATTTGTAATTTGTTATTCGATTTGTAAAGTCAAGTGTTCTTTTTTTCCAAGATATATAAATGATATTGATTCGTTTATCTGTTGAATTGATGAGAGCATGAATGGGATTCTTACTTTGTTAACTAACATGTGTGTGAAGTACCAACTATTTTTGGTCCTAATGATAATAGAATAAAGTAAAGTCTCATGCTTTGGGGTTGCCTTTGCTTTGTATTGAAACTGTAGCAAGGGGATGATGGCTTCTGCGTTGGACAATATATTTTGTTGAGCCTAAACTTTGATCACCGTCCAATTATCAAAACAAGAGGTTTCCATCGCAATCATGCTTTAACCATGTCTAATTAATGTAACTTTATTTATTTAATCAGATACACCCATCATAATGGACCAACCCGTTTGTTTTGAAAGTGAAGCATATAGCAAGCTTTGTTTATTCCCATTCAGCAAAAAGTAGAATTCCTTAGTTTCTAGTATAAAAATGAGAAGAGAAAGCTTTGAAGGGATGTATCAAGTTTGTAGCCAAAACGTAAGTATATTCGTATGTGTATATGCCTTTCTTTATGAAATCGTAAGAGATTAGGTAAAATGTGATTATAACCTCTTGAGAAAGAAACATTATCATATTCCCGTCCCAAAGCCAAAAACCCTGAATAATTGATCATCAAAAGGAGAAACATAAACACTGCATGTGAAATACATGAAAATAATAAATTACCCAGAACACTATGGTCATTTAATGAGAAGTTGACCTTCCTCTTCTGATAATCATCTCTTATAGGCCTTGAGTTTTTGTAGTTTTATTTGTAGAGCATGAGTCATCTCTGTCTCTATTACGCCTACCCTTACCATCACACTTGTTTCACATCTAAGTTTCTTAGATTCGTCTCACTCGCTCTACGTGTTTGCCAACCCACCTCCATTTGTCCCATAGTCTCTCGGTGTTGTATTGCCAGGCACGAAGCATTGTATCTATAATCATGAATGTTCTAAAAATCGCTAAGCATTGGTTAGGCGCATAGGACGATTTTTTGAACATGTATATCAGTTTTTTGAAAAGTTAGTTTTAAAAAAAAAATCGTTCATATCCGATTTGTTGACTAGGCGTCGCATAGACCGATTTTTAAAACATTAATCTTGACTATATCACGTACTATGACACATTGTCACTCTATCTCCATAACGTGATTTTCCAAGTCTCTCACCACTGCCGCAAGCAACCTCCCCAAGTGGTATCTTATGCTGTCTCCTTTCTACATCTGGTACATGCTTTGGGACCAATGAAGTTTACTGGTGTCCGATTCTTTACTTTTGGGCTATCATTGGGCCTAAAAAGTCGAAGACAATTTGTTAGGCTCCTAGATATCTTGCTTGACCTAAATAGTTCATTAAAATTTGTAGAATATAATTTTATGTCAGTCCTCACCTAAGGAAAATAATTTAGGGATAAAAAATGTGTTTATCGTCCATATGCATATTACTTATTTTAACATATAGTTATAACACGATAACAATGCTAATAAATCTAGATTACATGTTTTAGTTGAGAGAAAAAGACATATTTATACGTCGTGATTTGTTTTTATAAAAAAATTGGAAAGAAAAATCTTGCCTCTTCTGAGTTCTGTTTGAATTGAAATTAAAAAAAATGCAAAAGTGGAGCTTAACTCAGTTGAATATATGCCATATTTTTTAGACCCGAGACCTATTTAACCGTTAGACTGACCAAGACGTAGGACATGTACAATACCCACAAAGGCGTCGTTGTAAGGGCACAAGACTCAAAAGTCTTGCAACTCTTTTGACCATGTATGGTTTGTTCCCGACCTAGTAGAACTAGGTAACTTTATTTACCGAAAGTTATTCCTTATTACAAAAGAATTCTTTAAATAAACCAACATTGCCAAAAGTATTAAAATAAGAGTATCACATCATCATTACTCATTAGTGTTCTTTCTTTTTCTCTCTCACATTGCAATCTGAAACTGAATAAATTCACTCTTTCCAATGCTACGTAGCTTCTACTTTTTTTTTTCTGGATCATGTTAAGTGTATAAAACTCACTTGCATATTCAATAATTTGAATTCACCTCCTTGATCAGGTCATACAAGTTCTATCGGCTTTGGTCTTTCTTTTGGGACCAAACTTCTCCCACTTGCTACTTTACTAGTCAGTCAATTAAATACAATCAAAAAAAAAATCTTCAAATGATATGGCTTAGAAATGAGCATCAACAATACAAGTGATTCAGTGTGTCCTCCTATCCCTTGGAACTTGTTACAAACAACATCAAAATTTGGAACTTTCTCTTTTCCAATGTCCAGACAATTTTTCTTCCTGTGAAATCCTTTTTTTTTGTTGGTCAAAGTAAAATCAATTAATTAATCGTTCTGTATACTCCTAGTAAGTAGAGTACCACGTTAGCAAGGAGACAAGTGTTGCTAGTTTATTTTATTTTTTGAAAAAGGTTTTGTGCATGTCATCATTCCAGAGATTGAAGTTCATGTTTTGTAACGTTAAATGAAATGGTTACCACAGCTATTGAAACTAATACTAAAAATAGCAAACTTACGCATGTATCAGCACTGACCATTAACTGTTGAAACAATACTAAAAATAAATAAATAGCTACAGTTGTTGAATCATTGGTGCATAAGAAGAACAATCATCATTCAATTGCTCCCACACCAATCAGTAAAATGACGTCGCCTTCCATAAGCTCTTAATATTTGCTATTTTTACTCAAACAAATCGTTCTACTCTACTTTCGTACAAAATGCTATAATTTGAAAAGAATTTCACAAAAAAAAAATTAAAAAAAAAAACAGTAAAGAGAAAATGGGCCCAATTTTAAGACAAGAAAAGGTAATTTGCACGTTGTGTTGCATTCAACCCTCTGACACCATCATTTTAATTTTTAGTTGATTCCACTCTCCCTGAAACCCACGCGCAGTTCATTGGCTGTTATATCACACGCGCTGGTATTCAAAAAATGGAGTACATCAATTATTGAGGAGCTCTTCGTTTCATTTAATTGTATTGACTCAGTCGTCGGGTTGGGGGATTGGGTAGGTTTCGATTTTAATCAGAGCATAAATGAATTAATAAGCATATGCATGCCTCTTTCTTTGAAACCAATACTGGTCTCCATTTATTTCATCACTCTTGCTCTCCTTCACACTAATTGCCACTAACTAATTTCTACGGATGTCAGTGTAGGCCTGGGCATCCGGGTCCTCGGGTCGGGTTCGGGTCGGGTCCTGATCGGGTCCGGGTCTTTCGGGTCCTGAAAATTTAGACCCATATAGGTACCTGTAATTTTTCGGGTCGGTTCCGGGTCGGGTCTTATCGGGTCCGGGTCGGTTCGGGTCTATAATTTCAATACCTGTAAAATACCCGTAATTTTTCGGGTCCATATCGGGTCCGGATCGGGTTTGGGTATTTAGAATCTGAAAAATACATGGCATACCGAGACTCACTCAAATTTAATTAATATTTGTCATATATATCTAAATATTTATAAAATAGCTTAAATTAAACTATTAATAATCAACATAAATCATTTTAAACTCCAAAATTTTATAGTTTAAAGCTTCATATTACTTAAAAATGTTACAAAATAATAATAAATATTGTTAACAAAAGAAATTTCAACTAAATAAAATATAATATATATATATAAAACATAACACAAAAAATCATAGTTTTAATATACATGTTTTTAAGTCGGGTACAAATCGGTTCTTGCGGGTCGGGTCTATTTGGATCGGTTCTTTTCGGGTCCGGGTCTATTCGGGTCGGTTCTCTTCGGGTCCGGGTCTGTTCGGGTAAAAGAAATTTAGACCCAAAAGGTACTTGTAAACTTTCGGTTCGGGTTCGGGTCGGGTATTTTCGGACCGGGTCCGGGTCGGGTCTTCGGGTCCAGGTTAAAATGCCCAGGCCTATGTCAGTGGTAGTTGTCTTCTTTGTCCTTGTGAAATGGCAATTGATAAACATTTATGGTCTCCTTTAAATGTTATGGAACTAGCAAATGTGCTAAGGCATCTCTAACCTATAACAATATAAGTGTCAAAATCACTATTTTAGTGGGATTTTAACAACTAAATTTTTTTTCGTCTCTCACTCGAACTCCAAAACACTTTATTAGTGTGTTTTTACACCAAACTTCTTCAACCCAACCCCAAACACAATTTTAATGTGATTTTTACATTAAACTTCTTCAATTTGATACTAAAATACTGTAATTTTAGTGTTGGGTTGGAAAAATTTACTGTGAACTCACATTAAAATAGTGTTTTGGAGTTCGATTGAAGATAAGCTAAGTATTGAGATTTTCAGTAAGGTAACTGAAATATTCCATTTTCATGTGTATTTTAACCATATATTACTAAATAATCAGATTTATCATGTTTTCAATGCTATTTCAACACCTAATCCTAAAGTTATTTCTAACCCAACATTAAAACTATTTTATTGTGATTTTCACACAAAAATCTATTTTATCTAACACTAAAAATTACACTATTTTATTACAACACTCTAATATTACATCAATTTTTGTGTTTCATTATTCATCACATAAACATTATTCATTTATTTATATTAATAAAATATACACTTAAATAAATGAAAAAATAAGAAAATAAATACATATAAATAATAAATTAAATATTTCTAGTAAAATATTATATGATTGAAATAATTTATTTGAATATATTGTTTAAATATTACAATATACTGAATATTAATATTCTATATATATTTTTATTGTAATGTGTTTTGTGTAATATAATTACATATATTATTTATATTTTAAATAGTAAATAATAAAAAATTGTATTTTGATAATATAATTATATAAAAATAGTTTTAGTGTTAAGTTTGGTGTTGTGGTTGGAGAAGATATATTTTTAGTGTTGAAATTACATTCAAATAATGTGGTTATATTATAGATCGTAGATGCCATGACTACTCAAATTCTGAAACTCTGCTCTTGCTTGGTTCAACAATGTCTAAAGGAGCCATACATTTTATGATATTTTATAATAAAAAGGAATTATCCGTATTAGCTTGTTAATTAAATGGGAAAGGACATATAATTCACATTTCGCATATCATATAATTTAGAGATATATAAATATTTTTGTGGAGATGTCTCCAAAAACACTACTTCTGGCATATATATCCCTACACCACATGGCCTGTGTGTTGGCCCCTAGGATCCCATTATTTTCTTCCTCGTGTTATTTTCCTATTTCGAACTTGTTTTATTCTCTTTGTTTTTAAACAAATTTATGATGAAGTGTTTGTGACTTTGTGCAATGAAATAACTGGGAACTTAAGTAGAACAACATTGTCACATGTTCATTATTCATTGACCTATTGAACTTTCATTTTTTCTACGAAGCATTTAGCATATAATTTTAGTTATGACTTAAACATCAAAACTCTTAAAATATATCATACAATTGTTACATGCTTGCACCAAAAAATTGTTACATGCTTGCACCAAAAAAATTGTTACATGCTTGCACCAAAAAATTGTTACATGCTTGCACCAAAAAATTGTTACATGCTTGCACCAAAAAATTGTTACATGTTTTCTTTCTTAACCCTATGTTGATAAAATGCATGTCTTTTTTGCTCCACATATAAGAATAGCTGATAGCCAAGGGAAAGACGCTTGACAATCGTTGTATACACATATCACATCACACATGTGTGGATTATTAACCCTAAAAGAATATATTGCCTTCACATTCTTTCCAAATTTCACATAATAGATGCGACATTAGTTCTAAGTAGAGCGCAAGTCACGTACCATATTTGTAATGCTGTGATTTAAGTTTTGGCACTCACTCTCTCTCTCTCGCATGCCCCACCACAAGCAACTATCCGTGTCTTTGCTAAAATCATTAATGATACACATAATATCACACATTTCATTTAATTTGAGTATCTATCATAACTTTAGTGAACATCATTATCGGTACGATACAGTGTCTCATAATTAATATATAATTAAATTTTTGAAAAGCTGAACTAGTGACATATTACATGCAATATCTCAATAACATTCTTGCTTTTTCTTAAATCACGGTAATAGCAATGGATGTGTCAACTACTCCTTTTACACTTTCCACCTCACAGTCACACTTAATAACGAGGACACATAACCTACCTTCACAAAATTCAAGTCTTGAGATTTATAGTTGAAGAAAATACAACCAAAAGAGGATATCTCTGGATTTTTCAAGTTGAAGAGTGGTTAGAGTGAGAGGGTAGCAACTGGCAAGTACAAAAAACAAACTTACACCCACTTGTCAAACACAAATTGTAATCTCTTTCTTTTGTAAATCTTTAGAGAGATTACACTTCTTGTCCTATATATTTATATCATATCATTATCATATTACATCATCTTCTGTGGTCCATCACATTACACATTAATACTAGAGAAATGGTAAAGTAATCTTCCTTCTTTCTCTTCTCTATCTCTTACATCAAATTTCCTGCTTTATACTATTTTACACCTCTGCCTCTTTTTGGTTATTAAGGGTCTCTATATTATCAGTTTTTAACTTCCTCTTGTTTTTCTTTCTTTCTTACCTCTCTTCCTGCAACAACAACAACAACAACAACAAAGACAAATTAAAGATTAACCTAGCAAGGTTTCTGTTATGTGTGTTCACTATCCATTAATCAACTCTTTTTTACCTGTTTATATCCCAACACGACAGGCCGGTCCACCCCTACCGGGTAACATTCCAATAGGCAGTAACCTATTTAATTAGATTCATGTAAGCAAATGTTAGATACCATTTACTTGATACAAGAAACATTAACCATGGTTGAATCTCCAAACCTTGGCATTTGGCAGTTGAAAGAGTTGGAGTCAGAGAGTGTAGATGGAGTAGAGTTATCATCAATGTCTGAAGAAGGCGACCACAAATCAGATCCGTTGTTGTCTGTAGATTCACCAAACAGAAGCATATGATGTGTGGACGATGCAAATGGACTATCCGGCAAGCTATCCTCCAATCTGTAACAATTAGAAAAAGAACTTGCTATTTAACCTCAACAGCTTCAAAATACGTACACAATGACTTGTTCATTAGCAAACCTACCTCTCTGGTAGATTCATTGTGTCATCATCAGATCCTTCTTTGGAACTTCCTTTCCCTATCTCTCTTCCTGCTTTAACCGGCAATGGGCGTGGAGATACAAGTGCTTTGCTAAAAGGATTTGGGGAAGGAATGTGTGTAGGAGAATTGAGTTGGAAATGCTTCTTGACGTCAAGAAGCTGCATATTCATTAGCCTTCTGCTCTGAAGCTCAAGAATCTCTTCTTCAAACTTACTCTCCCACAAAACATCTTGGGGGTTGTTATAAACCCCTCTCCCTCCTGTGCCACAGGCAAAAGGTTCACCAGCTAAACTCCAAAAGAAAAACAGCTGAAGTGTTTGTTTGTTTGTTTACCTATAGCATCCCTGGGGCTAGAAGCAAGGCCTGTTGGGGACAGTTCTAGCTCTGGTGGTTGGTTAGTTCTACAAGAAATAATAAAAGTGAGGTAAACACATGGATTCAAGGAAGAATCAGGCCCAAGTATGAGAGTTACCACTACAAAGACAACTAGTTAAGGTACCTGTATTTGTCAGGGACTTTGCCTTTCTCCTTGTAAGGCTTAACAAGAACCCTTGAATCACACACAAAGTGAGGGTTCCCTTTGGCTAGAATGCTCTTGACAGTCTCAGGGTACACAAATGTCACAAACCCAAACATCCTCTTTTGCTGATATGGTATCCTCACATCTTGAACTGGTCCAAAAGTACTATACCCACCATAACAACAACTTAAAGTCACACAAGTACATATATATTCAGACTAAAGAGAAGGTCTGACAGATTGTGTTTGCAAGCATTACCTGAAGTAGTTGGACACATCTTCCTCCCTGAACCTACTGTCGGCAGGAAATGTCAGATAGATCTGTCTTGAAGCTGGACAAGCCATAGCAGAGAGATCAATCCTCTCAGGCCTCCATCTTCCAAGCTTCTGAAATTCATCTCCCATTATCAAAGCAGCAGCAGCTCTGCACAGTAATTTACACAAGTTAAAAAAACACACACACAAAGTAAAAAAAAAGGGTAAAAAAGAAAGAAATACAGTTGAATAAAGGGTCTAACCTTTGAGCATCGCTGCTCTGCAAGTTTAAGCCTTTTGGAGAGAAAGAAGGCAGAGAAGAGCGAGTCATGAAGTGATGAGCAAGTCTTGGAGGTACTGAGTTAGACCTAAGAAGCTCGATTCTGCTTGGAGAGCCAACTAACTCAGCTCCTCCATCACTGTGGACGAATCTACAGCTACTTCCATTCTTGCAGAAGCCTCTAGCGTAATAAGAACAGGGCACACCTCCAAACCCTAAATCAGAATCCCCATACCCTAAACCGTCCAAAACGCAGCTACCACTTCTTGCATGCACAGAGCCCAAGAAGTCACCTCTTGGACTAACATCATCCCTAGAAGATCTTGCTCCATTAGCGTAGAAGGGCAAAGAAGCAGGGTTGAGAGAAGAGCCGCCACGGTTGTTGTTTTTAGGGCTAATAAGCTCCTCTTGACTCCAAGGAGGTCTTGAACAGCTCATGAGACCTAACTCTTTCTTGGCTTTCACTATTACAGAGTGGAAAAGAGTCTCTGGACCAAAAGCTAGCCTTATCATCTCTTTCTCACCGTGGTCTTGGAGAAGGAGGAGACCCATGATCTTTGATGCGTTCTCTGGGTCTAAAGCTTGGATACGAGAGAGCACAATCCTAGTTGCTTCGTACCCATCCATGGCTTTTTTTTTCCTCTCTCTTGAATAAGAGTAGAGAGAAGAGGAAGAAGGAAGGAGTGATGGTTTTGTAGAGAGAGTGTTTGTTGTCTTGTGTATAGTGAGGTTGTTGTCGTTAAGAGGTCTCTCTGGTTTCTTGTGTTGGATTTTAGTTCTTAAGGTTTTTTTTTTTACAAGTTAACCTATGTATGTAATATTTATTACCTTCGTTGTAATTTTTCACCTTTGTTTCCTGCGAGACAAAATCAGTAAAGAACAAAAAAAATAAACTTTAAAATGTAGAAACAGTAGAAAAGGTTATTTATTTTTCTTCTCGTGTGCTTATAATTTACAGCTGGAAGAATAGAAGAAACAAGAAAAAAATCAGCACTTTAAGAAAAAGAGATGGAGAAAATAAGGGAAAGGTGAAAACTTTTTTAGAGAATAAGGAAGTTTTTTTGCATGCTGAGAATCTTAATATTCTTTTTATGTTGTTTTTAAGTAAACGTTACTAGATTTTCTGTTTACCATATGAAGAAAAAGGTAAATTAATTACCTGAAAAAGGGCTGTTAAAAAAAAGTTACCTTAAAAAGTCAAAATGATTTTCTGTAGAAGAACATTAACATTTTTATCAGTAGAAGAGTGAAACTTGTGCATGTGACTGACGGTTACTGCGTCTTTGGGAATAGATGAATCAAGATGTGTCAAGATTTTATCACAAGTTTAATCTCTAGAGAGAGAGAGAGGGAGAACGTGTACGTACTGTAACTGTGTATGCATGTTGAGAATAGATCTCTGAGGTCTGAGGAAGTTTCTTTCGGATTTGATATCTCTGTGTTTGTGCGCGTGATTGTGTGTATAGGAGAAAACTCTCTGTTCTTCCCACGAGTCGAAGAGGAAGAAGAGAGATAATAGAGTGTAGATAGAGATTGTAAAACTGTTTTTATTTAAAAGCAAAAAAAACAAAAGATGGTTGTATTGCACGTTCTCTGACACAACCCCAATTTTTCATTTGGACAACGTAATATCCACGCGCCATATGTTGGGACGTATAACCACGCGCCTTGCGTTGGGAGGTATTGTTCACGCGCCGGTGATTGATATGGAGACCAGCTGTAACGCTGGGGTCTCCACTCTCTCCTAAGGTCCCTTTCTCATTTCATCATTTATCTTATGTAGGGACACATTTAAGTTAGCTTAATCCTTTTTGTTAATTAAAGGAAATAAAAGTTATCAAAGATTTCTTTCTAAATTCTTTTATACTACTTGTAGTTAAATTTGCATTTAAGATAGTTTGAGTAATTAGGAACCCATAAAACATGCCATCCAAATTGTCATCTTACCCAAGCTTATTCTCTGCTACTGTTTCTTTGTTTAATTGACTTTATTTGATAGACTTTAGTTTTTTATTAGTACAGTCGCAGTACTGCTTGATATTTGATTCAGTCATCACTGCATGATGCTTCATCATATCCCATATAAGATTGAATAAAAATAAAATCATCATGATACAATCTGGCATATATAAATTGTAAGATGTATTGACAGATTCCAAAGGTCTACCATTTGAAGCAACGGAAACTAACATATTTGATATTTGTTATATGATATGGACTATATAATATCTTAGCATGAAGGTTTACATACTCAACCTTTTTAAAAATGAAATATTCAAACTATTATATTGTGTTGTACATGAGAGGGTAGGATTAAAGATGAAAAGACATCATTGTTGTAAACTAGTGTAGGGTCAAAAGAATTAGTATTTTCCAAAAAAAAAAAATTCAAAAGGACCTTTTTGTAAAAGAAGAATGACCCACAAAAAAAATCATGACTATAATATTTATTTTTGGGTGTCAAAAGCAGTGGTCTAGTCAGTCACAGGAGCCGAGGCACCTAACACCTCATTCTATGATTATGTTATGTGCTTCACTTTTGTTTATTATTACTATAAACTATGCTAAATAATTACCCCCAAAATTCTACTAACATTGCGGCACTTATCATTGTCCCATCCACAAATATTTGATTCCCATGTAAGATTTTACAGGGGAGAATGACTTTTTTGTCAGCAGGGAGAATGATTATTATGTGAAAATGTTTTTGAAGCAAATTGAATAAAAATACAATGATTGGGGGCAGTCTACACCAGTAGACTCACATGTCTGCTGCATACCTCATCTTTGTGTGTTTGGGTTTTTCACCATGCCCACATATAGAGAATCTAAATATGGACCCCAAAAGATCTTTCAAGCCCACAATTATCATCATACATTACAACTACAATCGTCCTCATCCTCAGTCCAAATCGAATATGTTTTGGTACTCTCAATAATAGACATATGTGGAATAAGCTGCAATATATACGTATATGTTAATTGTGTATTGGTATCCAAAGTATCCCTCTAATCAAACCCGTATGTATATATATACACTATACCACAACCTGTGAAAAGCCTTAACGTGAGAATGGTGGTGATTGGGGAACAAAAGAGTGACCAGGTTCATGAAGTGCTTTGCCCTCCTCGCACTCTACTCTTGCCACTTCACACATCAGATTCCTTGTTGCTACTTTGCATCCATCTGTATTATTACATGAGATTAAGATTGTGTTATGAATGATCCATCTGGCCTAGGTCCAATAGAACTCGATCTCAAAAGACAGTTTGTAAAAAAAAATGGCCATGAATTGTTTGATCACTTGTCTCCTTTTTCAAGATTGTTACTTTTACCATTTACAACATTCACCAATATTCAACAATTTATTTGTTTCTCAAAGATGAGTTCTGTATAAATGATGATGCATATATAATATATTAAAAACAATGAAAAATCACCAACCTACAAAAACTAGTTTTTCAACATTTCAAGATTATTTAACATATATTCCATTTTTTTCTTTTTCTATTTTGTCTTTTTTCTTATACTCAAATTTGAGGTCGAAATTCGTTTGGGTAACCATATCAGAATATAACAACCTATGTAACATAATTCTCTATGAAAAGATCTATCTATCACCAATGTCATGTATATATGTATATATATGCTATTTTCTATTTCTTCCACTTTCCAAATATATTCATCTTCTTACGATATGTTATCTAGTAAGCCAAACAGAAAGAGACATCACCTTCTTTGAACACAAAACCAGAACCGTTGCATTGCTTCTGAAATGAGAAACCACTGAGTTCATCATCAATCCTTCCCTGCATCTCTGCCAGAAGAGCCCGGAGTCTGATGATTTCATTTTCCACCATTGCTTGACTCTGAAGCTTTCTAAGCAAGAACTCATTCATAGCTTGCAGTCTCCTGACTTCGTCTTCAAGGTATGCCGTGCGAGCCTTCATCTTTTCCCTGTACTTCTTCACTGCCTCTCTGTTCCCACATGACCGCCTCTTGTTGCTGCTGTCACAATGATCATTCTCTTGTGAATCCTGTTACAATATGAACAGTCTTGTAATCTATAAGACTATAACTATAGAAGGTCTATTAATCTAGTTACATAATATTAACAAAAATATATAGGATTCTACTATGATAACAATCCATTCAAATTTCACAAGACCATACATACTTGTATAAGAAAATAAAATAGAAAGCAAGATATATATTTATACAGGGATGATGAGATGAGTAGTGTGAGTGTGGAAGCATGTGTGTGAGTGAGAAGCATCCTCTGGGCCTGGAGGATTGCAACTATGAGTGTGACTACATGCTCCTGATGCTCGAGCCCATGCCTTTACTTCTTCCTCATCCATATTCATCTTTGATTATAAACTCTAGATCTTCAAAAAAAACACCAGTTCTACTCAAGATTATGATATGGAGTTATATGGGGATATTAAGGAATTTATTTTATTAAAGCAGTGATGGTTTTGAAAGAATATGATCTAGATCAACATAGTGGATAGATACAACAGTAGTCAACTCTTTATGATTTTTTTTTTAAAACATGGCCCAAGGAAGAAACGCTTACAGTGAAACAAAGCTAGAAACTCGTTGGTGGTATGGTCTCCTCTGAGTTCCTTACAACAACAAAAAGATAATATGATTTTTGATTTTGAGGTGAACAAAGGCGATGATGGTTTACCTGGTCTAGGTGACCTGAAATTACGATGGAATAAACCTTACTGGAGGAGGAATAAACTATTTACCAAATATTTTATCCAATTAAATATTCTTAACGAAAAAGAGAGAATTGGTTCTTTAATGTTAAATTGTCAACTTGTTAATAAATAGAAAAAGATAACATAAGACTTTTCTCATGGTTTCTATCGATGGAATGGCATGACACGTTTTGTAAGATTTCGTGTAAGTTTTGTCGATGATCATCATCATCTCCTTCTTCCTTCACCATACTTAATTTTAGAAGCAACAATAAAATATTAAAAACGAAAAACCAAAATGAAGCTTAAGGGCTTCCAGTTTTGTAACTAAACGTAATAACCAAAATGTAACAGAACTTGTGTAAAGGTCAGAACAGAGTATCTCTTAAAAATGATGTCAAAACCCGCTTGAGTTCTTTAGCTACATGGATCATCTTCGGTAGGCATGGGGGTCTAGGGGCCATAGATTTTTAGAATTTCAGTACTATGTTCATGACGAGTTCCGTTCATGTTTTACTAATTATCAGGTCATGTTCGGTTTTTTTTTTCTGATTCGATTCGGAGTGTAACCAGTGTCCGAAATCTTTCAAATTTTTTTTTAAACCTGAAAATTTGACAAAAAAAAAACAAAAAAAAATAAATTATTCACAAATCGAATTAAAATTAACTAAAATATATAAACTAACTAAAAAGTATTCAAAATAACAAATAAAACGAACTATAAAATCTTTTGAATACTATAAAATATCTAAATTAACTTAACATACATAAAAACATTAATATATTTAATTAATTTTGGATATATTCGGATCATAATTCGGATATCGGTTCGGTTCGGGTTATAACCAAACCCGAAAATACTAAGCTCATAAGTCGCATTCAGATATTTTTGTATAACGGTTCGGATCCAATTTCGGTTTTTTCAGTTCAGATTTAAGTAGGTGTTTCAACTTAAGTAAAAACGCCAGGCCTAATCTTCGGTCTGTCTTTATCTCTCTCCTCCAGCATCTCAGTGCAAGTAAAATACAAGCTTCCACCTGCAATCTTTGAGCACTTGTAATGTATTTGATCATCATAGCATCAACTACTTCACTGGGTTTGTCATTCTCCTATAAGCCTTTCACATATTCAAGAGTATCTACTACACAGACATTAGATCCTGTGACGTTAACTAATCTACCAGTGATAAGAACCATCAATGAGACTCCAAAGCTGTACACATCTGTATATTCTGTCACAAACAATCCTGCAACTTGCAAAGTAGAACATAGTACTTAAGCGTTACAACTAAAAGGTTATTCAATCTCTTGTTCATTTTCAGGTTTCCCTGAGACAATTTACTTTAATCATGTATGAATTTAAAACTTGGCTACATAGTCCAAGAACAGAGACGAACTCTAAAATGATGTCTGAATCAGCTTGAGTTCTTTGGCTACTTGGATCATCTTTGACCTGTATTCATCAATCTTCTCGCAGCATCTCAGAGCACCTGCAACACATGCTTCCACTTCAAACCGTTGATCACTTGTCATGTCTTTCACCATCTTTGTATGTCGCGGATCAATCATTTCATCGAGCTTGTCTTTCTCATACAAGTCTTTGATGAAGCCAATAACTCCTTCACGCTTGCCATTAGAAGAATCGGTGAAGAACACCGGTCTGCCACTGAGAAGAACCAGCAAAAAGACTCCAAAGCTGTACACATCAGCATATTCTGTTACCGAACCTGTGACACGGTATGATGGATCGATGTACCCGGATGTACCGACCACTGGAACAGTAGCGCTTTTTGTTTTTCCCTCAGGTAGCGTAATGGAGAGTGAGAAGCCGGACAACTTGGCAGTCCAGTTCTTGTCCAAGAAAACATGGGTTGGCTTAACATCTCTATGGATGGTGATCTTAGGGAACGCCGTGTGAAGATAAGTCACCGCGTTTGCAATCTCCTTACCAATCTTTAACCGAACACTCCATGGCAGAAAAGACTCCTCCCATTTAACCATAACACCTCCTCTTTGATTCAAAACCCCATGTTCTGCATCTTCAAACACAAGAACAGGGTAACAAGACTCCAAACAGCATCCTATTAGTTTTAGAAAGTTGATGTGGGTGCTCATCCGAGCAGACAAGACAAAGTCGTTGTAAACCTCTCCCACTGTGTGTTCTGTACCTTCATCCACAAGGTACCTCTTGATCATGTAAGTTCTGTTTTCGATGAGGCCTCTGTACCACCACGTGTGAAGCCCCTCGAAGGCGATGAAACAGCTGGAGTCAAAGTTATTGGTGGCTTTAAGGATCTGGTCAGAAGAAAAGGTGCGTAAAGGAACGGATTTACCATTACAATCAGCGATAAGTTCTTTTAACAAAATGCTTCCGTTCTCTAAGAACCACCTTTCTTCCTTCTTCTTCTTCCTTCTTCTTCTTCTTCTTCTTCACCGACCATCTGGATCTCAGTTTCTGCTCCAACTTATTCATCATCGATTCCATTTAAAACAAATAACCGGTTTACTGGTTATGTTGTTAGACTCTTAGCTCTTCTCCAAAATCAAGAGCTGAGTTATCCTCAAAAATCAAGAATTGAGTTAAATTGCTTCTGAAAAAATGAAAAAGATTATCTTTCTAAGAGGACATAAAAGCTTAAGCCTCAGAGATCCCCGTCTGATTTTCTAAGACTCGGTCTGACACAACTCCCTGACTTGCAAAAAAGTCATCTTTTCTGGAATAGGATATTTTAGTGTGTATTACCACTATGATATTTTATTAATTTATAATTTTTTTTTAGTTTTTTTCTGTTTAGAATATAGATTAGTATAAAATAAAAAAATATATTTGATTTTACGAGTTAAACACATTAATTTAATTTTAAAAGTTCGACTTTCATATAGCTTTTATTGTATTATTTAGGGTATAGAAAATATATTTTATTTATTTGATTTAAAATAGAATTTATTATAAAAATATATAAATATTAAAAAATGAAATAATTTAAATTTTTGTTGTCACAAAATATTTTTTAAAAGAGGATGATCAAAATAAATTTTATTTAAAAGTATAAATATATATTTATATTTCTATGTTTAAATCATATAAATTTAAGAGTTAGAATTATATAGTGAATTTTTGGCATAGATTTAAAATTTTAAAAAATTAAAAAAGTGAAAATTTTCAAACAGAAAAAAATATTTTATTCATTTTCTTTCTTGAACACTGTTTTTTTTTTTGTCAATGAAAACTTAAAAATAGATATTTCAGAAAATTGCGATGTATGAAAATGGGGTATTATATTTTGTTGAAAGACTCAAAACACTCGTTGGGGATGACTAAGTACGCTGGTGTTTATGAACTTTGGAGGGAGAGGAATGCAAAGGCTACATACATCAACTTCGTGTTCATATAACAGACGATTGATCTTTTCATTCACACTTTTACGAAACAAAAGAGACGTACACCCAATTTGCCATTGGATGTTATATACCATTGAAAAATAAAAAGAAAGCCGATTTGGCAAACTTGATAATCTCCCTAATTTGCCATTGGATGTTATTTACATTTTTCATTGTACACCCAATTTTCCATCTAAACTTCACTAAGACAGTGTAAAACAACACACCCTTTTGATTTATAGGGTGATTCCAAACACCACACCACACACACACTCACACAACAAGAGTTTCACCTTTTATTTGCCACTCTTCTTTGAGGAGGGCCAACAACAAACTTCTTCTTCCTATAACCTGTAACCTGAAACACACACACACACAAGAAGGAGATGATAAGACTCAAGTCTCACCTACAGGCTGTAGTTATATACTAATCTTTGCCTAATTTACTTTCACAGACTCAATCCCTAAAGATCACATCATCTGCTATTTCCATCAACGGCTGCAACGACTCAGGAGAAAATTTCCTCGCAAAGAAGTAATCCAAACTCGAGTTTGATCTCCTCAACCCACGAATCAACTGAGCCGAAACCTCCCACGCACCGTACGTGTGAGGATGACCGTCTACACTACCGGTCCAATCCACACGTGTGAGCGTAAACCGGCTACAACCTTCAGGATCCTCAAGAGACAACAACGTCGGAAAATAATGCTCCTCAGGGTAACAAGACTCCACATCAACAACGCAAGGCAACTTAAACTTCCTCCACAGCTTCCTCTCTTGAATCACAACCAAAGCGTGACGTTTCGTGAGAACGAAGAACTGTGACCCCACGCGGAAGCTTTGGAACGGGATCTCCGGCATCATCGCGTCGACTCCACGCGCGTTGTACCGGTTCGGGAGGAACGGCTCGTCGGAGAGGATCTCGATGAAGCTTTGGTGGGAGTTGGAGAGGTGGTTGTGGATGTAAGTGAAGGAGTGGAGAGGGATGCAGTGCTGCGAGAGGAGAACGAAGTAGAGGTTGTTGGGGTCGTCGAGGATGGCGCGTGCTGTTAACCGCCGTTCGGCGGAGATTAAGGAAGGAGAGACGCGTGATGTTTTCTTGGACGGGATGAGTTTAGCGTTGATTGATGAGGAGAGGAGGAGGGGGGAGATGGTGGAGGATGGATCTGCGTGGATGTAAGCGTTGTAGAGATGTTGGTGGCCTTGGAAGAAGCGTTCCCAGAGAGGGAGGAAGGTTAGATCGGAGTTTGTGAGGAAGAGGAATGCGATCTTGGGATGGGAGAGGGAGATGAGACGGCGGGTTTTGGAGGAGGAGAGGGCGGCGTTGTGGAAGAGGGAGAGGTCGTCGAGTTCATCGGCGGTGGAGAGGAGGTTGTTGCCGGAGAGGATGTGAGGAGAGAGGAAGAGGAAGAGTGAGAGAGAGAGGAAGAGAGAAAGAGAATAGAGGAGAGTGAGGAAGATAACATCTCTCTGAAACAAACACAATTAGAAATTTTCTGATGAAGACGATGATGAATGAAGAAGATAATAAAAAGAGAAAAGGGAAAATGTGACGTCAGCTAATTGAAACACGTGGACAAATCGACACACTTACGTGGCCCTCTGACTCTATATTTTTTTTCAAGAACCATATTTAAAACATATCTTGATTAATTAATCTTTTTTGGGGACAAATCTTGATTAATTAATCTAATATTAGGGGTAAAGACAGAAACACATGTAAAGAAGAAGAACGAGAAGCTTTGACTTTTTTTATTTAATTATTATTTTTTTTCTTATCCTCTTGAGTCATCATTGATCAAACAAGTCACGATGATGTGTTGCTTGTGTGTGTGTGACTCTCTGTGTGTCACGTTTGGTCTATCCACTCATTTTTGTCGGCATCCAAGCAGAGTCTCAGATATTTTCTTTTGCTCATTTTTGATTCCCAAAACAAAAACATTTTTTCAATTATTTCTTCTCATGGCGGCTCTCTCCACCTTCTACCACCCACTCTGCGCTCATCACAACCACCGTACAACAAGACACATCGTTAGATCTCTGACTGTGATGTCTTGTTGGCAGCAGAAATCACCGGAGGAAGAAAGCGGAGGAGTGATCAAGAGAACTGTGACAAGGATTATTTCAGAGGCTGAGAAGATTGGGAAGAATATGAAGCCAGAGAAGAAAGGAGACATGAAGGATCTGATGCTTATGAGTCTTTCTTTTGCTGTTTATGTCTATATCTCTCAACTAATGGTCTGTGCTTACTTCTCCTGGACCCACGTCACCCTCCCCAATCCCTCATGGTAGTTGTTTAGCGAAGATAGTTACTTTCTTCTACCCCTCAAGTCTCCGTTATGTTTTGTATATTCTTCACATCAGTTTTAAGATTATGAAGCTCCATTTCCTCAATGTCATTGCAAACATTGAAGAACTTAGAGTTGACCTTTTAATTTTGGTCTCTTATAGTTGAATTTGTTAAAGCTATAAACACCCATGCACACTCTCGTTTAAGAAATTGGATATTAAACATTATCATGGCTCTGAAGCAAAAGGCAACACAATTTCTTTCCTCCCAAATATGCTTCATAATGGATTCACGGGAAAATCAAGCTGATTCAGCAATGATGCCTCCACATAATGGATAGCCACATACCTTTTCCTAGAACCAATTCAATAGGGTTGCTTGCTGCTCTTGTATCCTCAAAATTATGCTGCGTGTGTTTGCACCGTGCCGTATACACTATGACCAATGTACTGTTGATCAGATGCAGAAATTCAAATAAGTGGTAGCATTGTATAAGTTTTCACAAGATAATGTTGCATGAACTTGTCAGTAGAGTCCACCACAAAGGGAATATAAACCAACACGAGCATGAGAGCTAAGGTACTTACAGAAGCATGTCCAACATTTCAAAGTTTTTTTTGTAGACAAGATGTAAACAAGACAAGGTGATCCAAGTATATTACTTCTTAGCAGCCGTTAGATGGTGTCCAGAACATAAGAGTTAAAACAAACATGAAAATTTAGTTCCTAATTGATACAAGCACAACGAACTCATTATAAGTCTTCTGGTCGGTGCTTAGCGTAAGGAAAATGAGAACGCGGATGAAAGAACTCTAAGCTCTTTAGTAGGGAGTCGAGAACCTGGCCACCTCTGCCTGGATAACACAGAAGGGAAAAGCGTAAGGACACAGTGTATAGAAATGAATCCAAGAGCATTTGATATTCCACAAGCTAACAAACAACTCGACCATAAACAGACATTCCTTGACAAAATACAATCATACTTTCCGACCAAGTGGGTTGTTTCATACAATAGAATCCGACCATGACTCTTGAGAGAGAGAGTGTTTGGTACCTCAAATTGGCTCTTGAGAAAGTCAAGCTCCTTGTCAAGGTCATTGATAGCCTGATTGTATGCTTGCATCGGGGAAGACTGGCTTGTGGTGTGAATCTGCAAACGAAAGCCAATACCACACTTTAATCAACCATTAACATGAATCCTTAAGGTCAGCCAATGAAGTGAGAAAAACACAGAGGACAGTAGTGTTCCTTCCAGTTCAGAGCAAAACTGAAACTTACTTACCCTAACTATGATCTTGTACTTGAGAGGATGAGGAAGTTGGTATCCAGCAAACAATACATTCTCGTCGCGGTGAAGTTGCCTATTCAGAAGCAGAATAACTGCAAAAATTAGGGTTTCTCTCTGGAAAAGTAAGTGTGAAAGAGAGAGAGTGAATGGTACATGCGGACGATGTTGCCAATGGTATGGTCTTCTCTCTCAATCGTGAAGGAAGCAGCGTTGATGATCTTCGTGTCCCTCTCATAAGACACCCTAGCAAAAAAAAATCGACAGGGTTTTATCAGCAATTACAATAACAAGGATGAAGATTCATAGCAAGCTAGCTTTGGATTTGAAGTTAACTTCTTGGTGCCTTCAGGGACGACGAATCGCTCGTATCGATCGGGAGCATTCATGGCTAATCGGAGATTCTCGCCGTCGCAGATTTGTCCCAAGCTTACTGACGAATTAACCAAAGAAAGAATAAGCCACGGCGTCGTTTTATCAATTTGCGTAAAAAGAAAAAAAAATAAGGAAATGGTAATGTAGAGACACGTGTTGTAATTTGATTGGGATAAAGTATTTACTTTTAGGTCCCTGTGGTTTATATTATTTGGCACTGTTGTTCTTTTTATACTTATCGAATTGATGATAGTTGCTTTCTAGGCAGCCGCAAAATTTGCTTCTGCTTGTTAGGGTTTCCTGGAGTCTCCAACACGAATGGTGTGTTGTGACTTTTGCCATCGCTGAGTTAGTTGCTTGTGTGATGGAATCAGTTCCTTTCGTTAACCAGTTCCACTTCTATATCCTGTAAGAACCCAAGTTTGTATCCAATTAACCCTAAATTTGCAAACAAATCTTGCTGCGATGACATATATTTGCAGTTTCAAGTTGATGTGAATCTTCAATACAAATGTTCTACTTGTGGTGGAGAAAGGTACCCGGTGTGTTTCATGTGTCGTTAAGATCATCAAAATTGCTGGAGATGGTAACCGTTTATTCATGTCTGTGATTGTTGTTAGTATTGAACAATTAGAGACCTGAACAAACAATTACTATCTTCAGCCACTGAGATCTTAATCTTTAAATTGTTAAGGCCTTCATGAAAAGGAGTTTCCTCTTTATTTTCCCTTTCTAATCTGCTTCAACATACAAGCACAAACCTTTTGATGAAAAAGAGCTAATTGCTAGCCTGAGAGCTAGCGCTCGAGTAGTTCGGCAAACTGGTGATGCCCCTCTTTTCTGTTGAAAGAAAAGTTGATGAAACAGTTGTGGTAGTGATGAAGAAGAGAAGCCACTAAGAGTTCTCAGGATTAAAAGCACTATGCCTCAAGATTCAAATAGTGAGAAATTTGAAAAAAACACTACATCAACAAACCATGTGAAGGTGAAAAAAAAATTGATGATAAGTATATGCCCTCAAAAGGTAGGGGTTACAAACCCGATGAGTTGCGATGTTTCAAAGCTTTCCTCCAAATCCAATGGTATGTGTACTTTTAAGTTAATTCACTATAAGATTTACATTGAAGACTTTACTAAAAGTGTCTTCTTTTCTGCTTTTAAGATGTTTCAACACTACAATCTTAAGAAACGGCTTATGAGCTTGTTGGGAAGAGTAATGAAGAAGGCATAGCTGTAGGGAAACACTCAGAAGGTGGAGGAGATGTAAATGGTGGCCAAAAAGAGTTGCAGAAAGATTCAAAGACGATTGCTAAAACTCATAATAAAAAGCACAATCCCTAGGATTGTCTATAAAAGAAGCAAGTCCGATAAAGGACATAGGTCAAAGAGAAAGAGAGCATCATCACCTCGAGCCGAAAAAGAAGGCTTCAACGAAGATGAAGATGTATCACTGTCACGTGAAAAGACTTTGTTAGACGAAATGCCTGATGCTAGTTGGATTCTGAAGAAGCTGGGGAACTATGGAAAAGGATCTAAAGTTTCAAATACGTGAGGCCTCAGATGATTCATTGGTACATTAGATAATTTGCCTTTGATGTCTCTTCTGCTTCTAACAATCGAGTAGAAAAAACATGGAGAAAAGAGTGGCAAGTGAAATAGGAGGAGGCACATCGAAGTTGATGGTGACGCTTGAGAATGTAAAAGTAAAGACAGTGGAGCTAGGAAAAAGAGGACGAGGACGTGAGAGAGCATCATCATCCACATTTGGAACAACATCATCATCTTTATCATCTAATACCTTTCGATTCTCCATTTAAAAAAATATAGATTAGCTTAGTTTTTTTTTTATAATTCGGCTCACGCAATTACCTTCTTATTTGCTAGTAGTAATGATAGTGATAGTTCTTTCAGTCATGGAAGTCAGCAGCTGATAAGGCTGGCCAAGATTGGTCCTTATTTAGCACAAAAGGCATTTCTAGATTTCATGGAAGCTCTGCATTCGACCCCACTTCTTTACCATTCATTGCAGAAGCAATGGCTATGTTGTCAGCAGTGCAGCAACTACATGCTCTTACTTATAAGGAAGTAGTTTTCTTAAAAGATTGCATGGAATTAACTAAGAATTTGCACAGCCAATCGCGGCAACTTAAGAGAAATAGGGTGCAAATTTGCGAAAGAAATTATATTATTCAAGACATCTTATATTTAGCCAACAAAACTAGTTTCACTTTCCATTATATCCCTAAAACCCTTAGTCAAGTTGCTGATGTACTAGCTAAAGAGGCCAGGATCAACAATCAAAATTATGTAACTTCTTGGCCAAACTCATAAGGTCATCATTAACCCTTAAAACTCTTTTGGGTTTCTTAGTTTTTTCTTTTTTATTTTATTTTTTATTTTTTTTTAAAAGAACTAATCGCGAGCTGAAACGTGTCAGTGGGGTCCGTAAACAGTGTAAGAAACTCTTAAAAATTTGTTCTTAGTTCATAGTTTTTATAACCAACTTTTACATTGTTCATGGGTTTCACACCTTAAAAAACCTCCTTAGAGGTTGATTGTTTGTAGATTCTAGAGTAGTTTTTAGTTTTTGTTTTTCAAAAATCTAGTTTACATCCAATCAAGATTTAAGCAAAATAGATTCCCTATTTTTTAGGGAAACCAAATTTTCACCTCTTTAACCATTTTGTACACAAAAACCAGAATCCACATTTTATGGATTTGTTTTAGTAGTACGATTGTTTTCATTTTTTTGCAATATATTAATTATTTTATCTATAAAAGAATCACATCTACAATTTTCAAAAACACATGAACAAATGGTTTACAAATAATATTCTCCACAACTCAAACTTTGAAATTTTTTTGGTAAGTTAAATCTATGATGTAATAACTAATATTTTATACCACACACCTCATAGAAAAGTCAATTAAATTTGTTAGTTACATTTATTATATATTTACTACATTTTTTCAATATTTGAATTATATTAATTGTATACACTTCTAAAACATATATTTAAATTTTGTTTAGTTTACTTTAAGAAGTAACTATTTTATGTGGTAATATTTAGTAATGTTTATAACTTTATAGTAAACAATAATATATTATTAATAATTTAGTATACCATTTTTTTCTTTTTTATTTTACAAAATTGCTAATTTTATTTTAAAAAATCTACTTTGTAAAGCTACATTTATCTAAAGCACATGAATAAAAAGCACAAAATCAATTTTTAGGCATATTAGTTTTAGAATTATTTAACTAGTATTTTATACTATAAATTTTATATAAAGTTAAAGAAAAATTAAAATAAATACTAGTTATAGTTATTATACATTTATTATATTGTATTTTGTTTTATTTCATTCTAGCTATTAGTTCTTAGGTTAAAATATCATAATTACATATATATATATATATATATACACATTATAGTTATGACAAATTTTCTTTAAAATTTATATCTGCACATTTTACTTAAAATTTTATATGTATGAATCTCTGCATATATTATATGTACAGATTTATAATATAAAGTATATAGATATATACAAAAATGTATGTTTAAACATAAATAATTTTTAAGTTTATGTTCAAACATAGAATTATAATATTTTTTGTTTGCTATTTTTTATTTTAAAATAAGTTTTTGTGTGTTTTGGTAATAATATTTCACATTTTATTATTCCCAGAATAAAGATTTTACTATTAATAATATTTTTATTTATTATATTCAAAGCAAAAACTAAAAACTAGAAACCAAAATCTAAATTCACCATTCATGATTTTTCAAAAACCAAAATCTACTGCAAAATTTAAAATCAAAAATCAAAATCTAAAAACCAAAAAGCAAAAACTAAAAGCTAAAAACCAAAATCCAAAATCTAGAAACCAAACAAACAATCTTAATCATAGCATAAGCCATTGTATCCATGATTTCCAATTTAGCAATGAATGAACATGTGAACCAAAAAAATGATAATTCTTTCAGATTCAGACCAAAGACAAGTTGAGACGAGATGTGTTTTGGGGTTTGACACGCGTAAGAGTAGCAGACATGATGTCCAAGTACTACCTTGTGGATAAGAAGAGACACAACTTTACAATAGTAGTTTCTGAAATGACAACATATGATAGTAATAAATAATTTCAGTTTTAAAATTGTCGGCTCAACATAACTACAGTATAGGCGGGTAGCTGCTAGAAGTTGCAGGAAGCATATGATTCACAACATAAAAGTTAAAACTGAGAGAGAGAGAGTTGTAAAAAGTGGGTAACACGTGATGATGAAAGCAACCAACCTTCTCTTTTATCTCTTTTGTTCTAATCGAAATATCTTACGTTATTTGTTAGGTGTACTACAACTACTAGCCAGAATCAAAAATAAAAGCGATCTGCGTTTTCTTAAATCAGAACAAACAAAAGAAAAAACAAATAGACAAAATGATACAGCTGTTTTTCACGATAGCGTTTTCGGCGGCACCGTTAACGCTGTACATACCGCCGGTAAGATGTTTGACGGTGTTCATTGAGACGATGGAGGAGATGGGAATAGAAGGTAGAGTTTATAGCCGGAGAGTCTTCCCTCGTGCAAGAATTGCTTGGTCTAGGCTTCTTGATTGCTTCTTCTCCTCTTCTCCTCCTCGCCGTCCTTGATTTAGTTGCTCCTTCTCTCTATAGCAGTTTCCTGTGTTATGACTTATGATCACGTATTTGAGATAATTCAAGATGAGGTTTAGGTTTCTTGTTATTGATTATGTTAATAAATTAGAGATGATTCTGAATCCCCTTTTGTTTTTGTTTCTAATAATTTGTTTAAACAAGTTTTATTTATTGTATGAATTACATGTTGAATATGAGCAAGATCATCATCTTGTTAGTTACAAGTTGAAAAATTAATGAAAATTAACAAAAGAATATGAATGAATCATTAAAGAATTGGTAGGGTTATTAGTTTGCCATTGAGCAAGGCTTTAAGAACCAGAGAACATCCAAACCCCTTCCTCCTTCTTCTTTGTTACTGTCTCTGTTCTTCTCTTCTTCTGCTGTTTCTTTCTCTTTTTCCTGTGTACCCACCAAAAAAAAAACATCCATTACTCAGTTATGTTGCAGGGATTTGGATTATAAGAGCCTTTCTCTAGTCTTCAGGGTTTTGTATGTATCTGTTTCTTGTAGGGAAAAGGAAAAAGGAAGAACATATGATTACATACAGTAGGTTTGTTCTTCAAAGCTTTCAAAGATGCTGTTCTGTTATCTGAGAAGCATTGAGGAGATGGTGGGTTTGTTCTGATCTGCAGCAACCGCTCGTGTCCTTTGTTGCTCTTTACATTCCCCAGTTTTAGAGGTGTAGGAGGAGGAATGTTCTCTGCATCAACCACTGGCCTGAAAAATCCTCAAAGAATCATCCCAAGTTTAGTACTAAACTCATCATCAAAGCATAAACTTAATTGTGCAACACACAAAGAAGAAAAAATTACTTCTTTCTACTACACTCCTCTCCTTTCATCTTTACTACACTCTCCACATGAAGAGAAACAGGAATGTTCTCCGCATCATCCACTCTCCTGCAAATCCTCATTAGTAACTTTACATAGTAAACAAAGCTCACAAAGAAGCAAAAAAGCTTACTTCTTTCTTCTACGGCTCTCTTTAAAGGTGCTTCCATTAGCAACCGTTGATTCATGGACCTTGTCTTTGCTTACTTCGAGCAATGGCTTTCTTTCTTTTTTCAATCCCAAGTCATTAACAGGGCAAGGCTGATGAGTATCCTTCACTTGAGGCTTCAAAGTAGTATCTTCTCTCTCAGTTACCCTTGTGGCAAGTCTCTTCAACTCATAGCACAACTCTGAGATGTGGCCTAATATGTCTCTCCCTGAAAACAGATTCCTAGCTGACTGTGTGCTCTTTAGTTTCGGTGTCTCTTTATTCACCTTCTTGACTGAAGTTGATTTAAGTGCTGCTCCCCATGATTTATTTGCTTGTTGGCTTGAAGGAGGCGTTGCTAAGTTTGGATTCTGATTTTCACTGTCTTCTTCTGATAAAGCATGTACTCTTCTCCTACAAAATAATAATAAGAGTATGAACGACAAAGCCTTCAAAGGCTTTCAAGAAGCATTCTCAAGATACCTCTGATTCTGCTCTGTAACTCCTCCTGGGGGCTGCTTCAAGACAGAAAGACAAGAAACTGTAGTTTCAATTCTGGTTCGAATCTTTTGTAAGGAAACAAGAAAATCAAGAAGAAGCAAACCTTGGAAGAGTTAGGCGTTAAGAGGAAGTCCTCAGGTCTCTTGGGATGATTGCAATCTTGAGCAATGAAAACGAAGTCAACATCAGGAAAGAACATCAAAGAAGAGAGGAGAAGAAGGGAGAGAGAGAGAGGGATTGTTAGGTTACCAGGTCTGCAGAACCAAGCGTCGTCGTGGTAAATGGAGTCTTGTAAATGGTTGTTAGGGGACAAGAAGTCAAACCATTTGGGAGCTCGGAGGTGTTCGTAGAAGACGTCTTCCACAAAGCGAGAATCGATTCGGTTCCAGTTGATCTGAGCAGGCTCCATTAGAGTGAGAGAGAGTGTTGTTTGTTGGCTGGAGAGAAAAAGGGGGAAGGAGAAGAAGAATGTAACGTAGCCGTTGGTGTGAACGTTACATCGGGGCTTTCTCCTGTTACCGTTGCAGCTTTTTTTTTTTTTAACAACTAAAATTTATTTAGTAATTAATTTGTAAACAAATTACATAAATACATATATAACAATGTTAAACAACAAATGAAAAAACTAAAACAATGATGGAGGTTCTTGAGAATTTGAAATCTTTGTCGCAGTTTGAGTACATGTTCTCTCTTTTTTTTTTTTGATCAAACAAACATTGCATTAGCTATAGAGTTTAAATTCCACGAGTGGAGTTTGTTACAGATAAAGCAAGAGCTGATTTTGTCACAGAGTCAGCTTCAGAATTGAAAATGCGAGAGATAAAGTTAAAGGATATAACATCAAAGAGAGATACAAAGCGATAGATATCAAACATGATACCGAAAAGTTCAGGTTGATTTCCTCCCTTCTTCAAGAGCTTGATCAGAGATAGGGAATCACGGTGAACCGCAAGGGATCTAACGTTTGACTGGACGGCTAAAGAAACCGCTCGGTGTACACCTATGGCCTCTGCCATTAACGCTGAAGATACATGACTGTGCGCCTCAGCAAAGGTGGAGAGCGACAGTGTATTGTTGCCAGATAGAATTCCTCCTATCCCACACCTTCCGGACTTGGCATCCCACGCCGCGTCCACTTTGCAGACTAGGGTCCCAGGTGGGTTCATTTGTGGAGGGCAGGTCGGAGGAAGAACCATGGAGTTTATGGGGGCGCCTTGAGTAGTTGAGACCTTGGTGGTAGATTGTGCATTATTCCACTCCTTTGCGTCTTTTATACTCCTGAGTATGTCTTGGCCTGTGAACATCCTGTTTTCAAAAACAAGTTTATTTCTAGCTTTCCAAAGATTCCATAGTACCCAAGGCCATAGGGGGGTGTTTAGTCCAACTGGTGGTAGTGGAGTAAACGAAACTCCTTGTTTAAACAGGTCCGCCATAGATGATAAGGTGTTTGATGGTCTTTGAGTTGTCGGGGAGAGGTTCCATACTTCCTCTGCTAGCGGGCAGTTGAGGAACACATGTAAATCATCTTCGTGTGCTCCACACGTCTTACAATTAAAGCTCGGGACTCCTCTCCTCTCAAGATTAGAGCTGACTGGTATTGCTCTCTTCACCACTCTCCAAAGAAAATCTTTTATCTTTGGTCCTGTTTTCACACTCCAGATATGTTTCAACCAATCCACAGGCTCATTAGTCAAGCTCAAACATTTATCGGATGTCATTCCAATACCATATCCCGTCTTTGTGGAATAAATTCCTGATTTTTCCGGGAGCCAAAGTAATGTATCCAAAGATGGTGTTGAGCTAGTTTTTATCTGCAAAATAATGTCCTCATACTGAGGTAAGATACTTCTGATTTTCTCTACATCCCATTTGTTTGTAAGGGGGCATAACAGGTCTCTGACTCTCAAAGACTGGCCTTCACAGGTAGGTGGGCCAATTGGTTTGCAAGGTGAGGTGAAAAAGAGCCAAGGATCCTCCCATAGACGAATTGACTCGCCATTACCTACCGCCCAGCTCAGGCCTTTCCTGAGGATATCTCTCCCGGCTAAAACACTTCGCCAGCCGTGTGATGTTGTAGTCGGGACTGGGCAGTCCAAAAAGGAGCCTTCCCGTACGTACTTCCCTAATAAAACCCGAGAGAGCAGAGACTGAGGATCGTTAATTAACCTCCAACCTATTTTTGCAAGAAGGGCATCATTAAAGGTTTTGATATCTCTAAAGCCGAGACCTCCTGCATACTTCGGCATTGTCATTGCATCCCAAGAGATCCAACACATCTTCTTCTTTTCCGGATTTGCGTCCCACCAGAATCGAGTGAGTAGTGACTGTATTTGTTTACACAGAGAATTAGGCCGCTTAAAGCACGACATCGCGTGGCAAGGGATAGCGGATAGGACGGCTTTGAGCATGACTTGTTTTCCAGCTCCGGAGAGGAACTTGGCCGTCCAGCTATGGGATTTCTGTCTTATCCTATCCAGTATAGATGCAAAGATATCGCGCTTCCTGCGTCCAAATTGCTCGGGAAGGCCAAGGTATTTTCCTATCCCTCCTTCCATGGAGATTTCCAGCGCTTCCTTGACCCGGGCTCGAACACACTGCAGTGTTTTTGCAGAGAAAGTGATGGCCGATTTCTGTGGGTTGATTCTCTGCCCCGAGACCGCCTCATAAATAGATAAAATCTCCTTTAAAGCTGCGACACATGACGGCTTAGATTGGCAAAAGAACATGGTGTCATCGGCAAAAAGTAGGTGATTAATGGGCGGGCTGTTGCGCGATACCCTTACTCCCACCAGTGATCCGTCGGCTTGGCCCTTAGTGCATAGCGCTGAGAGTACCTCAGTACAGAGTATGAAGATATGGGGCGAGAGCGGGTCACCTTGGCGGAGTCCCCTTGTAGGTTTCACTAGTCCCTGGGGTGAACCATTTATCAAGAAAGAATAGGACACTGATTCTATGCAACTCATGATCCATGTAATCCAAATTGGATCAAACCCGAGCAGCTTTAGCACTTCTTTAATAAAACTCCACTCAATTCGATCATAGGCCTTGCTCATGTCGGTTTTCACCGCCATTGCGCATTGGCTCTTTGCCTCTGAAGTTCGCAGGAAATGGAGAGTTTCATGCGTGATAAGTACATTGTCTGAGATCGCTCGTCCCGATACAAAAGCCGACTGTGTGTTGGAGATGAGACATGGTAGGAGTGGCTTGAGTCTCTGGGTTAAAATCTTGGCGATGATCTTGTAGTGGGTATTACAAAGAGCAATCGGTCGGTAATCAGCCACTTATCTTGGTCCCGTGATTTTCGGTATAAGCCTGATATGAGTTTCATTATGCTGCGGGTGGAGATGGTTTGTGGTGAAGAAGTGCCTGACATCCCTTATCACATCTGCCCCCACTATGTGCCAGTACGATTGATAGAACGTAGCTGAGAAACCATCCGGTCCCGAGGCCTTACCTCCATTTATAGATTTTACCGCTTCTCTAATTTCCGAATCGCTCGGTATTGTTGTCAAAGTAGCATTCATCTCAGGAGTTACCTTCCTACTAAGGAGATCTTGAATCTGTGGGAATGAGTCGTTACCGTTTGTCTTGAAGATTTGGGTGAAATACTCAGAGATTACTCGGGTAATTTCTGGTTCTTCATAGACGGCACCTCCCTGTGTATCCTCAATCACTGGTATGGAATTTATAATCCTTCTGGTCCTGGTCGCTGCGTGAAAGAAACCTGTATTCCTGTCCCCTTGTTTGAGCCATTGAATCCTACTTCTTTGCTGTCAGAATTGTTCCTCAGCCACATAGGCTTGTCGCAGAGTGGAGTTTAATTCTTCTATAAGTAGCTGGTCCGGTGCAGCACTTGATAAAGCAATTTCAAGGGCTTCTTGGTTTCTTTGAATGATCAGGTTACTCTGTGCTTGTTGATCCTTCGACCACTTTATGATGCTTCTCCTACATTCATTTAATTTCTGGATGACAGAGGCTAAAGGGGAGTGGTTCCACGTTTCATCAATAATCTGTGTAACCTCTTCCTGCTCCGAAAGAGCTCTGTTGAATCTGAAAACTCCTCGCCTTTTATGTCTATCAGAGTTGAAATAGGAGAGCAAAGGCCGATGATCAGAACCTTCGAAACGGAGATATCTGCTACGCCCCAAAGGAAAAGCTTCTGTCCAGGCACAATTTCCCATAGCACGGTCCAATCTAGCTCGGATGAAATGTGTATGGCGGTTCCCTCTCCAAGATAGTTGTTCACCGGTGTGTTTTAGATCCCATAAACCATTTTGTGCGACAAAAGATCGAAACGCCATGAAGGACCCCTCAAAGCGAGCCGGGCCACCAACTTTTTCTGAGTTATTGAGTATATCATTAAAGTCTCCAGTGATCATCCATGGGGCTTCTCTTGACTGTCCCACCGTAGATAGCTTACTCCAGAAGGCAGCTCGGTTTTCCGTTGCAGGTGGTCCATAAACGAAGGATACAAAGGATATGACTCCCATATGGACAATCTTGGTGTCTAATAGATTGGGAGAGGATTCCAGGATAGTGATCTCCGTATCAGGATTCCAAAATAGAGAGAGGCCCCCACTGAGACCAGTGGGTGGGACAGAGAAATAATGAACAAACTGAAGGCTTTGTAGTTTCAACCTAATAAAATCATCATTATTCTTTGTTTCCATGAGGAACATTACATTAGGAGACATATTTCTATGCAACTCCTTGATTCGCCGGATTGTAAGGACGTTCCCCAGTCCTTGACAATTCCAGCTTAGAATAGCTAAGGAAGAGGGTTTTGATGGGGGCAAAAATCCACCCCCCCCTCTGGTACTTCCCGGTATAAACACCGTAGTTGGAGGACCTTTGGTCGTGCGCTGATTGCTAGGACCTGCCTTATTACAAGGCTTGTGATTATCCTTATCAACAACTAGTTTTCGTCTAGATGTCGGGGAAGGTCGTGAAGTAGCTGTCTTTTTTTGCAGGAGTCTCTGGAGTGGGCTTCGTGCTACTCGTTTTCTCACTGGAACCTTTCTCTTAACTGCCACCTTGCTCTGAGGTGCTATCGGAATTGCCTTCCCGCTTTTCCTGGTTGACTTCGGATCAATTCCACCGAGTCTTAGAGATGCAGGAATCTTGTCTGGTTCCTGTGGAGAAACTTCCTTATCCCTGCGTCTTGAAATTTCCTCTCCAACTCCTTCAGCATCCGCCTCCTGAAGTCTTCCCGATTCAAAGCTTGGAGGTCTTCTCGGGGTCAGTTCCTTGGCGGGAATTGGGTCTGAGAGTCGTTCAAAAGCTGGTCTTCTTTCTCTAGACCCCGAGTGAGATCTTTCTCTACCCGTTGACTGTTCTCCTAGTTTGTCCTTCAGGTGACGTGTTGGTGTGATTTCCATGTTAAACATGGTAGGTTTGTTTATGTCCTCTGGAACAGTCGGGATGATCCCCGAAGTTTCCTCTCTTCTTGCTCTTGTCTCCGAAGTATGTTGGGGAACAGAGGAACCTGAGCTACCTCTGCTCTTTTCGACCACACGATACTGCCTAGCTGGAGCCTCAATCCTATGGTATCCAGAGTTTGATCGAGCAGTTCTGGAAATTAAAGACCTTTCCTTATGGTGATCTTCCCGTCTACCAAATCGGCTTCTTTCAGTCTGCCTGGCCCTTATGGAATGTGAAAAGCTACCTGATGTTAGTTGGCTTGGGTCGCGGAGGTCTTCGGCTCTTCTATATCCTCTTCTGTCATCATGACGTCTTTTTTCCGCCTCAATCCTCTGTAGGGCAATACTTTGCGTAATCCCAAGTCTTCTATCTTTTGGGGGAGGAGCATTAAGGGGGCGGTGAGGGCAATCAGCTTCCTCATGAAATAGGGAGAAGCATGTAAAACAGTGTTTCTCAATCTTGATATACTCAAACTCAACTTCTGTTATATCAGCGGTAGGTAGTTCAATTTCCATTTTCATCACCAGAGGGGTGAGACCATTAATCTCCACCCAGATTTTGGCTTCTTTGATATCTTTGATTGAGCATTTCCCCAATTCATTCCCAATGGTGAGTATAGTACCTTCAGACCAGAAATGAAGGGGTATTCCATGTATCCATACATGAAAGGAGATATTGGTTGGGAATTGTGCAGTAACTACTGGTTCCCAACGTTGAAGTAACAACATCCAACGTTTGTAGTGATAAGGGCCTTTTTCTAGTACCCGTAGAAGGTCGTCCTCCGATTGAAATTTGACCTGGAACTTGTCTAGGCCTAGGACTCTTCCCTCCATCCTTCCTTCCAGATTCCATACCTGGGTCATGAAGTCAATAACCGCTCGGGGCCTTTGGATCAGCGGGTTTGTAAGTCTTCCAATGAGGGTTAGTTTGTTGGCCTCTAGGAGGTCATCGCAGTCATTTGCCGGTATACGCACCGGAGGTCGTTTTGCTGGATGCTCTGGAGGGGCCTGCCATTTCTCCTTCTCGGTACGGCTGTAGCGTCTAGCCATCTACCCAGAGATTAGTCGAGGAAGTAGCTTTAGGAGCGGTGTACGTAAGATCTTTCCAGGAAGCAACTTTTACTCTATGAACTAGAGAAGTTGAATACAAGCTTTCCAAAAAGGTTATATCAACCAAAACCACCGAGATATCTTTTATAGTATCAACCAAATCAACCAACTCTGTAATAAATGCAAGTTGTAATAAATCTTGGGCGATAAATGCTTCTGAGTGGTTGGTTTGTGCTTGCAAAAACGGTTATATCAACCGCCTGAAGATTCCTTCAGACCCCGAAACCCTTTGAAAGCTAGCTTTGTTATCTGGACCATGGTTCATCTTCGAGAAACATTGGAGGGTGAGTGGAGTGGAGCATTGGCACAGGAGTACCTGGCTGACCCGCCGACGTCGTCGGGGGCTGAACCCGATGAGTTTCCGAGCAGAGTTGGAAGTTGTACGGAAGATCTGTCTATGGACCAGTGGAAACTTCTAAACCAGGTAAACTTTTTCGAAAAGTACTGAGAATTGCAGAGGATAAAAGACTGCAACTTGGAAAGTGTCCGGGTAAAAGGAAACAGTAGCGGAAAGTCTAGTGGGTAAAGTTTTCCTCTGAAAGCGTGCCTGGGAAAGAAAACCTTTTGAGTACATGTTTTCTTGTTGTATTACACTGGTTTCATTCCAATTAACATCTATAAATATTTTTCGACTTAGAATCTAATATACCGATTCAACCGTAAAATGTAATAATTGGAATGACTAATTTTCACTGATTATAAAAAACATCACGATACAATATAGAGAATGCCTTTTTAGATGATGCATTCTATTGATTTCAAACAAATATTTTGATACCAAGTATATTGTATCAAAATATAAGCTTTAAAAACATTTGGTTGCATCATACTTCTTCCTCTTGTTTCTAGATCTTTTTCTTCATGTTGAATATTGATGGCCTGTGTTTCCAAAACAAATCACTTAAATCTGGATTTAACATAAACATGATGATTGTTTTGTCGTCGATCATGACACGGATTCCATGCGGAGATAACAACAACTAATTAAGAAATAAAATGGTGACTACCCATCCGCTGAGATTTTTTGGTAACTCTTCTCCAATTATAAAGAAGAGAAAACACAAAAAGATGGTTTCAAAATAGAACTCAAAGATCCCATTACAAAACTGAATTAACGAGATCAACACTCTCGGTTGATAATTGAAAAGAAAGTGGTGGTTGAAGCGATCACAATCACCATCGCCCAATAATTGTTTTTTTCTCCACTAAAAACTCCGTTGCAGCTTTATTTATTTTACATATATTTCTCTCTTTCCGTTTGTTTTCTACACAAACTACAATGGATATTATGAACCGTACAGCTCGGAAAAATTAAACTAGCCGGTCATGTTCCGGAGGAACGGACTACATAGTCTTAAGTGTACACTAGCCCAAATTTTTTATTATAAGATAAAATCGCTTATATGATAATATAGTTTGCTGTATTTAAATATATATATATATATTTTTTATAACAACTCACATTTATTCGTACCATTTATTAGTTTTATTATTTTCAATAGATATGTTTACCTACAAATATTTTATGTATTACTCTAGTATCTATAAATAGTTCTTAAATATTTTTAAATGATTTAAGAGTGTTAGTTTAGTTTTCTTTATCAATTTTAGAGTACTTATGAAAATTATCATTTTTTAAATTAAATTTAAAAAATTGCATCAATTGGGTGGTAAAATTTAAATTCCCCATATGTTATTATGTAACATGCAGTGAATACAACTGATCATATATATATAATATTATTTAAGGGCATTTTTCCATTAAAGGTGTTTTCTTATTTTTCAAAATGCCCTCCTAAAAATTTTTAAAAACTGGTATCCATTATCTAAAGGTATTTTTCCTTTAAAAGTGTTTTCCTTATTTTTCAAAAGGGCAAATCTCTCAAATAACCATTTTTGAAGTTTTTATCACAAAAATAACTTTCAAAAACAAAAATGATCAAACTAAATTTTTTTTAATTTTTTAAAAATTAATATTTTTTTTTTCAGTTTTAAAATTCACCTCCAAAACTCCACTTCGTAACTTTAAACTCTAAGTCTAGATTAGTTAACCGAAGAGGTATAAATGTATATTTACACCATTTCATAAATGTTATTTTTGTTATTTTTTTTAAATTTATTTTTGTGACAAATTTTTTTAGGTGTATCTTAAGATATTTTTCTTTTTAAAATGCACTCATGGTATTTTTAAAAAAAAAACTGGTATCCGCTGTCCCCAAATTTCAGATTCACCCAACTGTTGGATAAAAGTGGTGTGAATCACGCAATGAATATGATTTTCTTTATTACATTAATAAAAGAGTGAGTAGAAAATGTGTATATATTTAAATATATTTATGGCAAATGGTCCAACAAACATTTTTCATAATCTATTAATAATAGCAATCCCAATTAATTTCAAAGGTTGTGAACCCTCACTACAAATATTGTGTTAATTCCAAAGGTTGTGAACTCTCACTACAAATATTATGTTTTTTAGAATAATTTTTTCTCCGAAATGATGTGTCCATTCAAAATATATTGTGAAAAATGTATCTATTCAAAATAATTTGTAAAAATACTATTTTAAATACTTATTTATAATTTGAAAAGATATGACTATTCATATATTTGTTTTTGAAAAGATGTGTCTATTGAAAAAATATTGTAAATGTGTTATTTTCAAATAACTACCTATTAATTGAAAAGTTGTGACTATTCATTTATGTTTCTTTTCTGAAATGATGTGTCCATTCAAAATATATTGCGAAAAGATGTGTCTATTCAAAATAATTTGTAAAATAATTATTTATAATTTGAAAATATGTGATCATTCATATATTTGTTTTTGAAAAGATGTGTCTATTGAAAAAAATATTGTAAAGGTGTCATTTTAAAATACTACTTATTAACTGAAAATTTGTGACTATTTATTTAGGTTTTGAAAATCTATAAATAGTCTATGTTCATGTGTTTGTGAAAGTAAAATTTTCACTACTCTAAAATAAAATGGTGAAGAGAAAAAATTCTATGCAATTATCCGGTTACAAATTTTTAGAAAATATTCAAATGAAACGTTGTCAATAAAAAATATTAAAAAAAATTATTCGTGTTTGGGTAGCCAAAAATCCTAAACGAAATAATGAAATTATTAGTCTTAGTTTTCTTTTGCTAGATGAAAAGGTTTGCTTTCTTATAGTCACATCTTAGTTATGAAGATAATCTTGTTTTCTTTAGCTATCACCATTCGTGTTTTCTGGAAGTAGGCAAGATTTGAATTACCGAAAACGTTCAAAAATTTTAGTTATCTAATTAACAATCTTTTATAAGATAATCCATGTGACTAAAATCCGAGAACGTCATTGTCATTGTTATTGCACCAACACTTCCCTGAACAATAGCACTCACATTTTAGTATCATTTTATATTGTGAAATACTATATTTTTTAATTAGTTTAAAAGTGGCTTCCTAAAAGTTTAACAGTTGTGTCTATTCATTTGGTTATGTTGTTTTATCCTAAAAACTGCAATTAAGAATTGTCAAAAATTGTATCTTTGTTGTAAAAGTAGATGCAGCAAAAAGCACAGGAAGGAGGCGCCGCACTTCGCACAGAAGAGGCGCAGAAGTTTTTGACATTATTAATAATGTGGGGCCCGATGTCACTATTTGCACAGTATATTTCTGTCTATATAAACGAACGATTTCGTTCATTTGTAAACACGCACCATCACTTCTTTCTCCCTATATAAAAACTCTCTCTATAAGTATTATCTTTTCCCTGCGGGTATAAAATTTTGCCCTTATTCAAATTTCGAGATACTATAAATTTGTAAGTTATTTCATAACACGTTATCAGCACGATCACTCTGCAATTCGGTAAAGTTTATATGTATCACTTTTACCATGTTATAATGGCCGGTATACCGCCTATACTATCTTTTATTATCAATTTCAATTCACTATAATTAATGTCAATATATATACTGGTCGGCCGAGCCGCCTTATAATTTATTTATTGTGAATTGGTCGGCTGAGCCGCCTTATAATTTATTTATTGTGAATTGGATGGCCGAGCCACCTTATAATTTATTTGTTATTGTGAATCGGTCGGCTGAGCCGCCTCATAATTTATTGCATAATATTGGCTTGGCTCCGCCGCCGCATAATTTATTTATTGCATAATATTGGTCTGGCTCTGCCGCCACATTATTTGTTTAATGTTTTGACAGAAATAATTTTATCACTAGAATAAATATTGATATTTGCATATTATGAATATTGTATAAATATTTGGTCGCTTAGATAAAATATTTTGAAATTTATTGATTCTGGTTGACTGCTTATTACGATATTTTCAGACTGATTTTTGGATCAGATAATTTAATCCCAACGGTCACAAAGAATTTTTTTAAAATCCCCCCTTTTCCAACGGTCATGAACAGTATTTTTTACCTATAAATATACTCATCCTTCATTCATTCAACTCATCCAAAACATTTCATCTCCTCCCAAATATTTTCAAATCGCTCTCCTCCGATTTTCGTTGCAAGAATAATGATTCGGCTATTTTTGATTTTATGTGCGATTTTTATTTTTACTTCCATGTATTTGATTTATCTTGGAGGAGTTAATGCTGAAAATTTTGGCATTAATATCTATTTATGTTTTTATGCATCATTTCTCCTTGTAATCGCATGTAGGATTAATGTGTATGGTTTCTAAATTATGAAATTCTAATAAAATTATTATTTTATGTTTTAGAAATCCAAATGGCAAATATCGAGAAACTTCAGTTTCCGGCCCTCCAAGTTACTGGTGCAAACTACACGGCATGGGTTACAAATATAGAGCTCCATCTAGACTCAGAAGAAATACTAGATACCATAAAGGAAGGGAACCAATCAACTTCCCATCAAAAGGCCAAAGCCGTAATATTCCTGAGAAGGCACCTAGATGAAAACCTTACGCATGACTATGCAAGGACAAAAGACCCTCTGGTTCTTTGGAAAGCTCTAAAAGAGAGGTTTGATAACCAGAAGAAAGTAACTCTTCCCCATGCACTCGACGAGTGGTCAAACCTACGGTTTCAAGATTTTGAAAAGGTAGAAACGTACAATTCCGCTATACTAAGGATAGCGGCGCAATTAGAATATTGCGGTAAGCCCGTGACGGAAGCAGAAATGCTTGAAAAAACCTATCAAACGTTCCACAAAAATCATCTTGTTCTACAAGAACAATACAGAAACCGTGGGTATACGAGGTTCTCTGAACTCGCTGTGGCGCTTATGATAGCGGAGAAGAATAATGAACTTCTCATTAAAAACCACAATAGCCGACCCACCGGGACCAAAGCATTTCCTGAGGTGAATGCAACGGATGTTAAAAATCCGGAGAGAAACCATCCCTATCGTGGTCGTGGTCGTGGTCATGGTCGTGGCCGTGGTTATGGTCGTGGTCGTGACCATGGTTATGGTCGTGGTCGTGACCATGGTTATGGTCGTGGTCGTGGTCATCAATTTAATCGAGGTCACGAAAAAAGCTACAACCCAAGAGGAAGGGGATCCAATACATGGAATCGATCTGACCGGGCAAAAGAGATCGTAACTCAAGAAAATCCTACTCGAAAAAACGATAACGTCTGTTACAGATGTGGATCGAAGGGACATTGGTCTCAAGTATGCCGAACTCCTCAGCATTTATGTAAGTTGTACCAAGAAACCCTCAAGAGTAAGGCAAAGGAAGTGAATCTCAATGAACACTTTGAGGGTACAACTTCAACATATCTCGAGTCCCCTGACTTTATGGGAGATCACGACGAGACCACTCAAGAGAACTAAAAGCTTATTGTAATAAAGCTAAAATAATGCCAGTAATGCCATAAAATTATGTATTTCGATCCAAGAATAATGTTGTTTCCAAAACAACTAATGTATGATTATAATCTAATGTATAATTATTGTGTGAATGTATAATTTTCAATATGATTATTATGAAATTTATTTTCTTTATTAACATTAATTGTGTATTTCAGAAATGGATAAGAGAACAAACGGAACAACAACTACGCAACTTGGTAGAGAAGTTTGCATACCAGATAGTGGCACAACGCACACTATACTGAAAGATAAGAGATTTTTCTCTAACTTAAAGTCAGCCAAAATGACTGTAAACACAATATCAGGTCCTACAGACTTGATCGAAGGAATTGGCAAAGCAAACTTTATGTTGCCTAATGGAACGAAGTTTTCCATAGATAATGCCTTATATTCTCCAAATTCTAAAAGAAATTTGTTGAGTTTCAAAGATATATATCTTCAAGGATATGATACTCAATCTGCAACTGAAAATGGCAAGAAGTATATATATATAATTTCCGAGAGATCAGGCAAAAATCTAATCTGGGAAAAGTTCCCAGAACTTCCTTCTGGATTACATCACACTTATATTGATGTAATAGAATCACATTTTGTTATCAAGAGAAATCCAGAAGATGTTATATTATGGCATGACCGTCTTGGCCATCCAGGCACTACAATGATGCGTAAAATCATTGAGAGTACACATGGTCACTCAGTAAAATCCCAAGATATACATCAGAGTAATAAAATGCCATGTACTGCATGTGCCCTTGGGAAATTGATCATAAGACCATCACCAACAAAAGTTGATAAAGAATCACCAAGATTCCTAGAACGAATACAAGGTGATATTTGTGGACCAATACATCCACCATGTGGACCATTTTATTATTTTATGGTACTAATCGACGCATCCAGTAGATGGTCATATGTTTGCTTGCTATCATCTCGAAATATGGCATTCGCGAGATTTCTAACTCAGATAATCAAATTAAGAGCTCAGTTCTCTGATTATCCAATTAAAAGAGTTAGATTAGATAACGCTGGAGAATTCACATCCCAAGCATTTAATGATTATTGTATGGTATCAGGGATTGAAGTAGAACATTCAGTTGCTCATGTTCATACGCAAAACGGATTGGCAGAATCCTTAATTAAACGACTGCAACTGATTGCAAGGCCATTGATTATGAGATCCAAACTCCCAATTTCTGTATGGGGTCATGCAATTTTGCATGCAGAAGCACTCATTCGGATAAGACCAAGTGCATATCATAGATATTCCCCGTTACAATTAGTATCTGGTAGAGAACCAAATATCTCTCATCTAAAAGTATTCGGTTGTGCGGTTTATGTTCCAGTAGCACCACCACAACGTACAAAGATGGGACCTCAAAGACGGTTGGGAATATATATTGGTTATGATTCTCCATCGATAATAAGATATCTAGAACCACAAACTGGTGACGTTTTTACGGCACGATTCGCTGATTGCCATTTCAATGAAAAAGAATTCCCAAATCTAGGGGGAGATAACAATAAAGTAGGAAAAAAAATCAAATGGAATGTGCCATCCTTATTACACCTTGATCCTCCTACGAAACAGTCAGAACTAGAAGTTCGACGTATCATGCATTTACAAAATATAGCAAATCAACTACCTGATGCATTTGCCGATACCAAAATGGTAACTAAATCTCACATACCCGCTGCAAATACTCCTGCTCGCATTGAAATACCACAAAAGTGTGAAATGGCAGTTGATACACGTGAATCAAAAACACGTTTAAAACACGGTAGACCTTTTGGTTCAAAGGATAAAAATCCTAGAAAACGAAAGGAAGTTGAAAGGCATGATACCTCCGGAATAACAGAAAATGTTCTTGAGAGAGAAGATAATGAATCTAACGACAATACAAAGCATCATGAATCTGAAGAAAATCATGAGATTTCTATTAATTACATCCATAATAGAAAAATATGGGAACGGAAAGAGATGGATGATGTAGATGATGTTTTCTCATACCTTTTAGCAAAGGAAATAGATGAAGAAAACGAAGATCCAGAACCAACATCTGTTTATGAATGTCAAAAGAGACATGACTGGATAAAATGGAAAGATGCAATCCAAGTCGAACTAGATTCACTTAACAAAAGAAATGTATTCGGACCAATTGTAATCACACCCAAAGATGTGAAACCTGTTGGATATAAATGGGTATTTGTTCGGAAACGAAATGAGAAAAACGAGATTACAAGATACAAAGCTCGCCTGGTAGCTCAAGGTTTTTCTCAAAGGCCTGGAATTGATTATGAGGAAACATATTCTCCTGTTATGGACGCAATCACATTTAGATTCCTGATGAGCCTAGCGGCTAATGAAAATTTAGAAATGCGTCTTATGGATGTCGTTACGGCATATTTATATGGATCATTAGATACTGATATCTATATGAGAATCCCAGATGGATTTAAGATGCCGGAAGTGTTAAGTTCCAAACCTAAAGGGTTATGTGCAATTAAATTGCAAAGATCGTTATATGGGTTAAAACAATCTGGACGTATGTGGTATAATCGTCTCAGTGAACATTTAACAAAAGAAGGATATGTGAATGATCCTCTATGCCCATGTGTTTTCATCAAGAAAACAACATCCGGATTTGTAATAATCGCGGTGTATGTTGATGATCTTAACATTATAGGAACTCAAGAAGAAATACAAAAGGCATCAAATTATTTAAAAGGAGAATTTGAGATGAAAGATCTAGGGCAGACAAAATTTTGTCTTGGTTTACAAATTGAGCATTCTCAAAAGGGTATATTTGTACATCAGTCTACATATACAAAAAGAGTGCTAAAACGTTTTAACATGGATAAAGCAACTCCGCTTAGCACTCCGATGGTTGTTAGATCACTTAATATTGAAACTGATCCGTTTCGACCATCTGAAGAGAATGAAGAAATACTTGGTCCTGAAGTTCCATACTTAAGTGCAATTGGAGCTCTTATGTATCTTGCAAATTGTACTCGGCCTGATATATCTTTTTCTGTCAATCTTTTAGCAAGATTCAGTTCATCCCCTACACGAAGACACTGGAATGGAATTAAACATGTCTTTCGTTATCTTCAAGGGACTATTGATTTAGGTCTATTTTACCCTAAAAACTCAAAGGGTCAAATGGTTGGTTTTGCAGATGCAGGATATCTTTCAGATCCTCACAAAGCTCGATCGCAAACAGGATACGTTTTCACGATCGGAGGCACTGCTATATCTTGGCGTTCTCAGAAACAAACACTAGTGGCTACCTCTTCAAATCATGCTGAGATCATCGCACTTCATGAAGCTAGTAGGGAATGCGTATGGCTAAGATCAATAAGCCAACACATATGTTCAAGCAGTGGGATTGACAAAAATATGGAGCCAACTGTTATATATGAAGATAACGCAGCATGCGTTGCTCAAACGAAAGAAGGATATATCAAAAGCGATAGAACCAAACACATACCTCCGAAGTTCTTCTCATACACTCAAGAACTGGAGAAGAATAAAGAGATTGAAGTCAGATATGTTCGATCATGCGACAATGCAGCTGACCTCTTCACAAAATCACTTCCAACCTCGGTTTTCAGGAAACATGTCCGTAACATTGGAATGCGTCATCAGAAGGATTTATGACTGTCCATTCGAGGGGGAGCTTGCGTGGTTGTACTCTTTTTACCTTACTATGGTTTTTCCTACAGGGTTTTCCGAGAAAGGTTTTTAACGAGGCAACCAAGACATTAAACAAGATATATTAGCGACATCGGTCCCCAAGGGGGAGTGTTGTAAAAGTAGATGCAGCAAAAAGCACAGGAAGGAGGCGCCGCACTTCGCACAGAAGAGGCGCAGAAGTTTTTGACATTATTAATAATGTGGGGCCCGATGTCACTATTTGCACAGTATATTTCTGTCTATATAAACGAACGATTTCGTTCATTTGTAAACACGCACCATCACTTCTTTCTCCCTATATAAAAACTCTCTCTATAAGTATTATCTTTTCCCTGCGGGTATAAAATTTTGCCCTTATTCAAATTTCGAGATACTATAAATTTGTAAGTTATTTCATAACAATCTTTTCATTTTATAGGTTGCATTGGTTCTTAATGGGTTATCAAAATAGTAAAGGTTATATCATTTTTTATCTTATATCTTATTTTAGTTTTTAAAAAATTGTTTAAATGTCTTAAAAAGTGACTTCATATTAATAATAATAATGTGTTTCTTCATCTTAAAAATTAGATAAGTTTAAAAGAAATTGTCAAAATAAAGAAATATGTGTCTTTTCATCTAAATAATTGCACTGGCTAAAATATGTTTTTTGTATGACGCAGTTCCATATAGATGTTATTTAATTAGTGAATAGATAAATTTGAGAGATTATTAGCTATATAACTGAATCTTCGAGTGATGTTATTTAAGTGAATCATTGCAAGTACTTAGTGAAAAAGTTACATCTAATTAAATGAAACATTGCAACTAATGGTGAATGTAATTTTTAGTGATGAATCATTGTAATTCTTGGTGATCATAGTCTTTAATAATAAATCATTACAATTTTTGGTGTTAACCAACCATCGCAACCTTTAGTCTTTTATATAAAAGGTTTTAGGTAGTGACAAATCACAACAAAAAAATCACAATAATCACAAATAAATTATAAAAAAAAAGAATTATTGTTAAATGATCATCAAACATATTTTAAGAAACACATCTAAACTTTTTTTTTCCGGCAAACGATAATTTAAAAAACTTGAAATTGGAAAAGTAATAACATGATGCTAATTAACTCATCTGCATAATAGATTAATTCACTAACTGTTTCCAACTTTGATTTTGGTCTACTATGATCTTGTTTTTGGTTGTCACGTGATCAAAAGTTTCTTATCAATATGGCTGCGATCCATTTGTTACTTTGCAATCTGTCCCACACAGCACCCGGAGATAACATACTTAATTTGTTGTAGTCATTGTATAAGATTTCTTCCACGATGATATCCATAAGCACACATACTCACGAGTACTATTAAGAACCATGGAATTTTAAAGTAGACATCTTTTTCCCCGCCAAATTCATGAGTACAAAAGCAGTGATTTATATTTCTGGAGATGATATATGAAAAAATGCAAGAAGATTAATACATAAAGAGTAAGACCCCACTAGAGTGAAATTGTTTCTTTACGCTCCACACTGTTCAAAATTTTAAAAATCTTCTAGACATGGAATTTTTAAACAGTAACCAGGATTTAATAATATTTTTAAATTCTCTCCGCCAGGATTTGAAAACCAAATAAACACCTATTTGTCTCTCAGACGTAGAAAAGACGTCGTAAACAGTTTTACCGAGCATGTAAATTTTGGAAACAACTTTTGGAAGGAAACTGTCGATGATTAAGAAGATATTATATATCAAGCGGACAACACCACTTCTTGTGAGAAGACAAACGGTTATAAAATCTTATTTTGGTCTGATTGTCCCGAGCCACCGTACGAAGGAAGGAGAAGAAAATGTGAATACAAAGATCCTTTCATCATGGAAACACTTTTTCAACACAAACTTCTTCTCGATGTGTTGAATCCTGTAACCTAGAGAATCAAGACTGAAGAACAAGCAAGTAAATAAGGAGGATGCCGACGTCAGAACCGACGCCAGCGACAAAGCCAGAAACCGCTGTTTGTATCAAGCACGAACAGTCACGAGAGAGAGAAAAACATATAAACATGAAAAAAACTTTTTGTTATTGTTGTAACTTAATATAAGCTTGAAAATTTTGTTTAAAAGCCCCATAGTATTCCAGTGTATTTTATATCTAAATACCACCCTGATTTTTAAAGTGCTTAAAAATCTAATAAAAGTCATTAATAGTTTCAGAAAGGTAAACCCATAATTTATCAATTTAGCTAGTTTTATTTGCAATCTTAACCAATGTCAATGGTTGTGTTGTTTCATAAGAAACTGAAATGTATTAATTTAAAAATTAGTATTTTTCATTATTAAAAAATTGTGTTTTTCATAAAATAATGAACTACGTTAGTTTTAAGAGTTGTATTTTTTCATTATAAAAATTAGTTTAAACATAGTTAAAATATCTTAATAAGTGCCTTTCTACAATTATTAGTTTTAAAAATTGTGTCATTTCATTATAAAAGTTACATTAATAATAGAAATTCTAATTAATATTAAAAATTATGTCTTTTCATGAAATATTGTCACAAAAATAAACTTCAAAAACAAAAATGACCAAACTAGACATTTTTATTTTTTAAAAATTAATATTTTTTATTTAATTTTTCAATTTTAAACCTCACCCCCAAAACTCCACCCCATAACTCTAAACCCTAAGTCTAAGATTAGTTAACCCAAGGGGTATAAACATATATTTACCCCCAAAATCTCACCCCAAAAAGATTATTTTTGTCATTTTTCCCTTAAAGTTTATTTTTATGACAAAATTTTTTTTAGGTCTATCTTAGGGTATTTCTCAAAATAAAATGTATTAGTTTTAAAATTGTGTTTTACATATTAAAAAGGTATGTCTTTTCATTAAAAAACCCGAACTCTATTCGTTTTGGATTGTGTATTTTCAAACAAAATTAACACTATTAGTTTTAATAGTTGTAACTTTTATTATAAAAGATAAATTAATTTAGAAAATATTAAAATTATTTCTATAGGTGTCTTTCTACAATTAATAGTTTCAAGAGTTGTGCCATCTTTTATAAAATACAAGCTAATGATAGGAATCCCAGTTAATGTTAAAAATTGAGTTTGATGAAAATACTTTCCTTCAATTAGTTTATATTTTAGAGTAATATGATTCACCAATAATCTTTTCAGTATATAGTTTATTTAATCATTATATTTTATTACTAAGCACAAATCAATGTCATGCATTTATTACAAATTATTCTCAGATTTCTTAATATTTAGCACTGAAGTTCCAATTTACAAAACAATAACAGTAAACTACTATTAACTCATATGTATCTATTAATAATATGAATCTCAATAAATGTTAAAAGTTGTGTATTTTCATAAAAACTGAAATGTATTAGTTTAAGAGTTGTATTTTTCATTATAAAAACGGTTGTCTTTTTCATAAAATAACTGAATTCTATTAGTTTTTAAAGTTATATCTTTTCATTTTAAAAAGAAATTAGTTTACAAAGTAGTGAACATATCTCACTAAGTGTCTTTCTACAATTTTTAGTTTTAATTGTTAAAAGTTATATCTTTTCATAGAAAGACTGAAATGTATTAGTTTTAAGAATTATCTTTTTACATTATTAAAAAGTTACGTCTTTTTATAAAAAATAATTTCTATTAGCTTTAAGAATTGTGTCTTTCATTATAAATATAACTAAAATATTCCAATAAGTTGTTTTCTACAATTATTAATTTTAAAAATTGGGTCTTCTCACTATAAAAGAAAACATATTTTTAAATTGTTAAAATATCTCAATAAGTGTATATCTATGATTATTAGTCTTTTCATTATGTAATAGAGTGTTTTTTGGAACGATGTGTCTATTTAAAATATACTATAAATGTACTATCTTGAAATAACTATCTCAAATCTAAAATTTGTGACTTTTCATATAAATATTTGAAAATCTATAAATAGTTCATATCCACAAGTTGTTTATTGTAAATTTTTCATAAATTTATTAAAATGGTGAAGAAAAAAATTGTGTGCAGTTACATGTTACAAATTCTTAAGGGTATTCAAATGAAACGTTTTCAACAAAGATATGAGAAAGGGTCATTCGAATTTAGATAGCAAAAAAGTCTATTTGAAATGAAGTTATCAGTCTTTTTCTGTTAAATGAATTATCAAGATAACAACAAGTTCATGATGTATTATGTAGTGATACTTAGGAAAGAAAAACAGCTAAAAAAATTCAATCTATATACCAAAATATGCTTCTTAATTTTATAAGAGGTAATTTTTGGAAAGACTCTTTTTGTTAAAGATACAAATAATAAATAATTGACTGGAAACTCGAAATTATGTTCCAGATTTAAAATGCATTACAATTTTAAATTGAAGTTTCAGTCAATTTTAATGCTTTTTATTCTTTTAGAATGTCTAACAAACAGAATGTATGTGTGATATGCTAAACAAATATGTAAAAGCATAATATATCTTAAAATTACCATATAGTCATGTTTTCGACCACACACGTCTTAAGAGTTTTTAAGAAATCATAATTTTAAATATTCAGTTGTTTTTGAGATTTTAAATAACTTATCTAAACGGATAGACATATATCTTATTTGGTATCGATATGTTTGTTATTTTATTGTAGACAACCCAATAAAGAAAATTATATTTTAGTATTATCAATAAAGGAATATAGTTGTATGCAAAATAATTTTGTAATACATTTATTTCTTCAAAAGAATTTGCAAACAGTTTTTT